>VOPJ01004686.1:22522-75782 GCA_014673585.1 Semibalanus balanoides
TATATATATATATACATATTTATATATATATATATATATATATATATATATATATATATATAGATAGATATACCCTATTGTTTTGCACTGCATCCTCGTTTTCCTGTACCGCAACATTGGTAGTTGCTGAGGAAGGAATATTAGGGCGCTACCGTGTTATCTAAAATAGACCATACACAATACACATTGTTGTCTCAAGGTTCCGACCCCATGCAGCCTAATTATGGGGTAAATTCAGCCACTGAATACGAAAATGATATATTTTACGCTGTATCGGACCAAGTGTCCTAGAACTCATGCACCATATCAGTTGGGGACACTGTAGAGAAATGCTCCAAAAATAGAGCGTTCTAATTTTAGAATTTGATGCATTGTAAGCGGTCGCGAAAAAAGTTTTTTTTTTTTTTTAAAGCGGCTGCTGCGAAGCCCTGTGACCACTTGACGACCCATATATGGCATATATGTCGAGAAAATGCTTCAAACTTTGCTTATAGACTGGTCATGTTAAATTATGGATATGTCACTGGCAGGAAACAGTCTAGATCCCTGTTCTATTTTTGGATTACCTGACGCTGCCTGGTGTTGAAACGCTCAATAAATAGAGCGAGTAACGTGTTGTAAAAATATAGTTATCATACTTATTTTGAAAAACACACCAGATCTGTTGTAAGTAATGTATCAAATGTTGTTTTTGAGGAAAAAAACTACTCAAATTAGAGGACCAATCTTAACAGTTAAACTTAATTACAATTGTTGAATATAAATTTTTACATGCTTTTTTACAACTTTGAAATCCAAGTAACATTTGCTATGTGCATCTGGGTTTGTTAATACTTTTACGAAAGAAAAAAAACACGAACGTTGATCATTTTTGTATCTTGTATTGCTTCCTTGGTTTCTGACATTTTTCTACAATTTATTGCAAGTGGTTTTGGTAAAAAGTGTTCATAAAGATGATCTAATTTTAGAGCTTTAGCATGGATGTCTATGGCATTCTCTGACGTCATCGGCGCTATTTTTAGAGCGTTCTAGTTTTGGAGCACTTCCCTACATTGTCCCTAGACCCTAACTGATATGCATCTCGCCATATACCGTTAGGATCTTACGGCGTTCATGGCACAATGCGTATGCACTATAGGCCTAGGCAACATTTTTGAAAATATGAAAGGTTATGACATGGGTTTCTCACCGTCATGTTTGACTGCTGATTGACTTGCTTTCAATATTCACAATGTCTTCCTATATTTTTCGGTTGACCCTCGAGATCGGGTCAAAATTATCAAAATCAGCTAGTTGGCTAAACAACAACTGAAAGTCACCTCATGGCTTCCACCTGACATCACATGTAACCGAAGGATTTTTTTAGAACTATGCGAAAAAAGCCCTTTTCTTTATTTAATCGGATACTTTGAGGCGCTGCACACGAATGTGACAGCACACCACATGCATCATGATTACAACTCCAGACTTCTGCTGCAGGTGTACGCCATGTTCGACCGCGTGCTTCTGATGGCTGAGGGTCGGGTGGCCTACATGGGCGACGTGGACGGCGCCTATGACTTCTTCCGAGAGTGAGTTCAGTTGACCGGGCGAATTCCCGCAAACTGTCGGCTGTCTGGCTACTTTCTATGTAACGTTCATGAAATACATAAAGCACATGGTCTGACCAACGCTAACAATAGCTACAAACGTTCGTTTCAGTATCGCGAATTGACCGAAGCGTATCTTTTAATTCGTGTCTAACATATACAAACATGTTTCTTCTACTTTGTATCGTGCCTGATCCTCCTGCATGCCTCCTGTTTTACCCTTTGTGGTGCCGACACTCTGACCAGCGTGTCTTCTCGCTGTCTCCAGGGTGGGCTATGCATGTCCAACCAACTTCAACCCGGCCGACTTCTTCATCCAGACGATGGCTATCGTGCCGGGCATGGAAGAGCAATGCCGACAGAGAGTGGCCAAGATCGCTACCTGCTTCCAGGTTAGTTTCGGGATTCAAACCGGCAAAGTTCACAGAGATCAGCTAACGAGCATCTCGACCAAGACCTTGGCTGAGACAGTAGCGGCCCAGCTGAGACAGCCAATAGCGGCCCAGCTGAGATCAGCGGCCTCCATTTCGCTACGCTCTGCATCGACAATGTTTTAGCTACTATAGGCAAGGCTAGCCTGTCAAAGGCATCATGAAGACAGTCATTACTTATTATAGTAATGCGCACAGTCACTGAGTTACAAGATGATGCAATTGAGCTAATCATTGCAAATAATTCGTTTGCAAGTCTTATGCAAGTTTCGGTCTGATGTTATATTATAGTTTTATGCATGAATGGCATTAATGATTCAGTTTATGAACGAGCCGAAGGCGAGTTCATAAACTGAATCTTGAATGCCACGAGTGGCAAATAAAACGATTTAGTGCATGGCCGTTTCGACAGGCGAATACCACTTTTTCGAGTACAGATTTCAGTACAAGATACATTTATTCTAAGCGAGCCCAATGCAAGGGTCTATTGACCTAAGGCTTCAGCAGGTGTCATTATCACTCCCGGGAGTGTATTAACACTCCAGTTAATACACGGCTAAAATTAAGCACGTGGTCAATGGGTGTACTTATTCGGCCATGCACTAATGTAACTTAAACACACATACTCGGTTACTCGACAATTAATTCATTAGATTTGCAGACCTGCTAAAAAGTGATGGTAGTATAGGGACTCATCAACGTCATGCAATCTTCAAAACTTATCAAGCTGTTTGGAAAAGGTGCCATGCATGCTGGAGACACCTTCAATGGCATTCCTGCAGTACAATACCTGTTTGATGTCCTTAGTTGTTGAAATGTATCATATTGTCATCGTCAACAATAGCCGTTTTCACGATGGCTTATTTTGCGCGAAATGTTTTAAAACATTTTACAATGTTTTTAAATGTTTTAGTTGTAGCCGCTTTCACGATGGACTAATTTGCAAAAAAAAAATGTTTTAACCCTCGCCTATACGGCACCGTAGAGCGAGGGTTAAAACATTTATCGCAGATTTGTCGAAAAAAAAAAAAAAAAGACAAAAAAAAAAAAAAAAGAAAAAAAAAAAAAAAAAAAGAAAAAAAAAACATGAAAAAAAAAAAAAAAACACCGTGAAGAGGCTAACTCCTGAAACTTCTAAAACATTTTGAAATGTTTTAAAACATTTCGCGCAAAATAAGCCATCGTGAAAACGGCTAATATTTCATGACATAAATCTGCTAATGATATCTTGCGGGAAAAAACAAACAAACACATGATTTGTGAGAGCGATACGTGTTCACGACACACGTATAAGAACAAATAACTTGGATCATGGCTCCAATAAATGTATGCATTCTTTACGGACTCAAAATACAGCAATAGTCTTGTGACACCATTATTTCATGTTGGTGCTGTCATTCGTTAAATAAAATAATGTTTTATTTTTGTCATTTAGGAGAGCAAAGTGGGCCAGGACATGTCGAAAGAGGCTGGCAAGCTGGTGCTCTCTCTCACCAACGGCAGCAGTGCTGACAGCGATAACAGTGCTGACGTCGATACATCCTCTCGGTGAGTACCTACATCATCATCATCATCATCATCATCATCATCATCATCATCATCATCATCATCATCATCATCATCATCATCATGCATCATCAATCATCATCCATCAATCATCATCAATCATCAATCAATCACATGATTCATCATCATCATCACTCATCATCCATCATCATACATCCATCATCGTCATCGTCATAGTAATCGTCATTGTCATTGTCATTGTTCATCGTCATACGTTCAATCGTCATATCATCGATGCTCATCATTTGTCAATGGATATGGTCATGCTGAGTGGTAATCACGTGCTATACCCGCGTCGCTGATCTCAAGTCCTAACGAGCATGCTGCCCCCTATGCGCCTTGCACCGCTCTCCCTTGTTCCATGTCCTGGCACCGCGCTATTCACACCACGGTAGCGTTTCCTGGACATTGTTCTAGCTAATCACGGGTATTTGCCCTTGCTTTGAATTTAAAGTCCCGGTCATAGCTGGTGTCTGGTGTTCTCGTGCCGTCCTAGTCAAGTTTGCTGCGGACCAGCCGATGCTGGTGTCTAGATTATCGCTGTAGTATTGTGAACTTAGTCATCCGTAAATATGATGATGCAAGGATTATCCTACGCGATCTCTCTCTTGCCAATTGGAATCCAACGTTGCTAATGGCTATGTTCTTTTTACTAACCTCGTTAACTCGGAAATTTAATCACCATATGGTGAGTATCATCTGAAATAATCCACCGGCCTGTCAAATCTCGGGATACAGCTGGTGTGTAACATGTTATATAGTCTTTGTTTAAAACGAGTGAAAGGAAGAACTTATTTTCTCTAATAATTCATTGTGTAAAACTTATTTTTATCTAATATTCTAATGTTTAAAAAAACTTATTTTAAGCTATCTTTGTCGGATTTGACCCCTCGAGCATCGGTCCAAATTGATCAAAGTCAGCTAGTTTGGCTAAACAAACAACTGAAGAGTCACCTCATGGCTTCCACCTGACATCACATGTAACCGAAGGATTTTTTTAGAACTATGCGAAAAAAAATCGTCCTTGAAGAGGCCGGAACAGCAGTGGCTGCATGGCACTTTGATTCCCTTGGAAGTTCATGCATCTCATCATGTCTTCTTTAGGCTGCAGGTTTCTGGTATTTTGTCTCTGAAATAGGATCTGAAAATGCTTGAGATATCCTATTATTCAGCTAAGCTATTTACGCAGAACTTAATCGTTTACATCAACACAATAATTTGTTGTTTGGTTCAAGCCATAGATAATTTGTTTTCCCAAATCGCAACGGTGAATTTAAGTGTTATTTCTCAGAAGGCTCATCTGCTTTTTTATAATAGCAATCATGCTATTTATTGCATGCACATAGCAGGCACATCACATAGTCACACACGTCACACACACAGTCACATGGTCATGCAATACGGCATATACTAGTTGACACCACTGCTGGTCGACAACACATCTCAGTCAACACGCGCCTCCGTTTGCTGCTGAGTAATATCAGCTATATACCTCAATATCACCTAATATGCACCTATATGCTACCTATATACCTAATATGCACCACCTACCACAAAACATCTGCTTTGAAGCAAGGATCCAAATTGTTGGTAATCATATTAAATCGATTAAATCATTTTATCCCACGCCGATATCTCTCTTTGCCATTGAATCACGTGCTAAGGCCATTTTTTTAACTAACCGTCAGTTTAACTCGGATTAATTCACATATTGGTCGATTTCGAATCTGATAATCCACGGCTGTGAAATCTCTTCGGGATAAGTCTGTGTTAAACGATGTATTATTTTTTTAGCGTAGCGGCGGCGGATAAAAATTATTACACCAACTGTCGCGATATAGAATGACTGCGTTAATTGACTCGCTGTCGGCTATCGCCTCGTCGATTCACGCAATATTTATACTCGCTCGTGGTGTACATACATATTATGCCCGAACCGCCCGATATCTCTCTTGTTGCCATTGGAAATCACGTGGCTTAGGCTATTTTTTTAACCAACCGTCAGTTAACTCGGAATTTAATCACCATATGGTGATTATCAATCTGATAATCCACGACTGTCAAATCTTCGGGATAAGTCGGTGTTAAACATTTGTTATTTTTTAGCGTAGCGGCGTGGGATAAAATTATTACACCACTCGCGAGTATAAAGATGCGTTAATCGACTCGGCTTCGCCTCGTCGATTAACTGCATATTTATACTCGCTCGTGGTGTAATACATAGTATTAGCAGCAATAATGTCTATCTGGAAGATGTTACTGGCCCACATTACTGGGAGTAATACAATGGTAGCTACTAGAAATTGAACGAGCTAGAACGACTCTTGGCCAAGAGAGATTCACATGTCAGTAGACCATAAGTTGCACATGCTGTGTGATTTCTGCAGAAACGGGAATGTTCAACAAGCATTTCATGCAAACATGACACGCTATACAAACACTTTTTACAAACAATTTACTTTTCATTACATCCCATAATTTTACCTCGTATAGGTGAGAGTAGTACGACTTAAAGGGAATGTTTCACATTAACATAAGATTTGAGTTGAGATGGCCAAGTTGTTGGATTTCCATTGAATTAAGTATTGTAGAAGTTAAAACAACCCACAGAGGTCTAGATCGAAAAGTAAATTGGAGTTTGGCATTTTTGACATTCTGCAAAAAAAAGGCCGCTAGTTGTAGTTAGGGGGTAGCGGCTTAAAGCCGATGTCGTCATCGCCTTTTATCAAATGTTATGAATAGTAGACGTGTTTTACATTTGCTATACATTAGCAAGTAACACTAGTCATGACATATTGCAGCGTGAAGGTTTTTTTCTATTTCCAAAATTCTCATTAGAGTCATCAGTACCCAATACTAAAACTTAGTTTTCATGAAATTGAGCAGCTGTTGTGGAGAAACAAATGTCAGAATCGGTTCGTCAGCAATTACTTCATATTTTGCACCACAAGCGGCGTAAATTGGACAACTTTCAGAGAAGTGAAACATTCCCTCTAACAAAATCAATCAGAACCCTTCGATCCATGACATTATCTCGGGATATCGGGACATTGGTTTGGAAATAAAGTGACCGCTTAGCTCGCATAGCTTATGTCGTATCACTGAGATCATGAGTGATAATGTGTATGAGATATTTAAGTTATTTAACCCAATAGAAGGATGTGCGCCGTTTAACCCTCGCCCAAGTAGGGCAAGATCACTGTTTGTCCGAGTAGAAGGGGGGTACGAACCCCCTTGGTGTTTTGCCCCTTATTGAGATAGAGCTCCGATTAAAAAACGAGCGTGTTGCTTGTGACGAGAGAAAGACTTTGAAATCGGACTTTAAGGTCTTGGTTCAATAGGTGACCTCTGAGATCATGTCAATGACCGATTGTCATCAAATCGTTAATGTGTGAAAACGAAATTCTGGTCGAGCCAAAATGGTAAAGGAACATCCTAGTATGCTTAGTACATGCCAAATTTGAAATCAGCGTCACAAATTGCTCTAAATACTGCCGAATTCCCCCAAAAATCATATCAGGCCATCTGAGTTTAGTGACCTCGGTTGACCTGTGGAAGCGTATGACCCCAATGGGATCCCAGATTTGAAATCAGCGTCACAAATTACTGTCCTACAAACGTCCAGAAGCAAAAAAGGCATCTGAGGTCATTGGAAGTCAGTGACCTTGGTTGACCTCAGAAAAGGTCAGTCAATGTCACAGTCCTAGCAGAAGCAGCAACTGTCACCTGGAAACACCTGTGCATATGCTCCTGATCAACGAACACTAGGAAACTGCACATGTAGCAAGGATCGATACTACGGGACGCCAGTTGCGCCTGACATGACCTTACAAATCCATTATAAACAAAGAGAAACCTTTCAAATCCCAGAAGTAAACCGAGAAGCCTTAGCACATTGGTATCATAAGATAAAATCTCAGCGATTGAAATATGTCACTGACGGGCGCCGCTACTAATGGCAATCAATCAGTTGTGGAATTCGTTTTGTATTCGCCCTCGAAGCGGCGCGAACAATTATTATTCTGCCCAGATTTAATAAATTATCAATTTGATTCACATATTTGATATAAAATGGAAATTTACTGCATTTTCAACAGGAAAACAATGCCTAAGAACATCATAGACTGGTGCTACCGATTTAGCTCTATTTGTCCTAGGCTTTAATTTGATAAATTATTTATATTGTATAACCCTAAATGTTACTGCGGCTTTGGACGCTGCGAATCTTTGCCGGTTGCTAGGTGTATAAGCAGGATTTTGCTAATGAAGGTTCTAGAATAAAAATATGCACATAACTGTGCTGAAATGAAACGTCACAAGTATTAATATTGATAATAAATTGAGAGCCACAAAACAACTGCATGCCGCCAACAGGCGCGAAATCCCAGGTTTTGAAGGCTTGAGCAATATTTTGCCATTTTAATTAGAACGTAGGGTATCACGAGCATAGGCGTAGGAGCAGGGGAAAGGGCCCGGGGGCCATGGCCCCCTCACTTTTCGATCATGTTTTGTTTGGATAATATCTTGTCTTTTGCTTAGTGAGAGAAGTTTTAATGGCAAAAGGTTCGCCAAGACTAAAAGAGACCAAATCTGCAAACGAAGTGTTCCATATAGGGGTATTGTGTTTCTCTCAAAACGAGATCCAAGTTTCACTGCCCCCCCCCCACACACTTTTCGGGACGTTCCTACATCCCTGATCACGAGGAAATGAGACTGGAGCAAAAGGAAAGTCCATACATATGTTTCCTCTCTCCTAGGGCTAAAGGGGTCCCCTGGAGCCGTCGATGCCTCCCTCCCTTTAACCCACGCGGCGTAGGGGTCTCTCGCCGAACGCGCGGCGTAGGGGGGGGGGGTAAATATTACCCCCCCCCACTCTTATCTTCCGAACCAATAACCGCAGCGAGACGCGCAAGGCGGCGATCGAAAAGCTCTCAATGAAATGAATCGAATGCATGCCCGAAATTTTTCAAGTTAGGTCAAATATAAGGTCACGGTCAGGTCATATGGAAATTTCGAGTTAGTTGAGTTAATGTTCATACTTCAATTTAAATCCTTATTGGATTAAGACTGTCAATGCACATAAAAGCTTCTCAAAGTGTAATTACATCTATTGCATTAAGTAAAAGTGAAATTTGCATGCAAATGTGCAAAGGTCAAAAGGTCAGGTCACAAAAGCGTCACTGCGTCACGAAGAGGTCAAATAAACCTTGTGACACATGAGTTTTTAGGGGTTATTTTGCACGTAAGAATCGATAGAAACGAGTAATTTTACAATTACTGACCCCGTCAAAGGTCCAAGATTCAGGTCATCTAAGGTCAAAAGCCTGAAAACTGACTAAAGATATGAAATAAACCAATGCATGTTTCGTTAGTTGTTTAAGTGTTTGTACATTACACAACCCAAAGTGGCATTTATATACTCTGTATCATGGTTCTAAAAACATAAAAAAACGTTATTTTGAAAAAGTTACGTCGATGACCTCACAATTGTTTGAGAGCAATCAGTCACTGAAAAAGAAGCTTTTACTTTGAAATTTTTGTTCGGGTATTCATGTACACTTTGGTTCTCCTAATGAATATATTCCGTGTTTTTTAGATTTACCTTTGAAATTTTAATTTTTTTGGGAAATTTCTGACACAATCAGCTTTTTTGGAGTTTCGGGGGTATCAAAAACCCACAAAAACTATTTGGAATCCGAACTGGCCCATCTTGTGCTAGAAATAAATTTCCTTCTATGCAGTCTTTGACGTTTTAGCGGATTTGACTAAAAAACTATGTTTTTTCTACGATGCATCAAACATTTTATCGTCTATTCAACCCAAAGAATGGCATGACATGACGTATCAAACGTCATTATTCTCTCAAATTCTCGAATTTTTTTCGATTAATTTTTTTTTTAGAAAGACGTCAAACTTGATGCTGGATAAGGTACTGAAACTTTTACGTCGTTATCTATTACGGTTTTCAAGTTATTGCGGAAGTACGTGAGGGGGGGTAATATTTACCCCCCTACGCCGCGCGGGTTAATCTAAGCCCGCCTCGCCAAAATGCCCGCCCAGTCCAAAAACCTCACGGGAGGCCCTGCTCCTTACGGGTGCAGTGTACACCCCTTGGGGAAAAATCAATTCAATGACAATCGGTTGAATGGGCTAAATGGTTGAATGGGATATCGCATATATGTGAAGAAATTCCATAACTGATGAGTGATGAGGACTCCCTTACAATTTGCGCGCGCTCCTAATCAGATTATCGTCGCTACAAAAGTATGAATTTTCAGTGTAAAAACGATAACTTTAAGCGCCAAGGTGGTCTAAGCGAGCCACCTTGGCGTCAGCATCCAAGTCCCCAATCAGCACGTATTGGCGCAAGTGTAATTTGTGGTGGCAGCAATCTCATACTCAATCTGGCCAACTGCCACGCTGAATTCCTTTAGACAATCGTCACCGCCATAATCGGTGGGCGCAGGTAAACGTTAACAAGACATACCTGGCCAATCGTGGTGCTGATGTCAGCGATCATGATTCTGTCGCTTACTGTTTTAGCTTTTACCTAATGCCTTTACCTTTTAAATTTTACCTAGCCTAAACAGCAGCAGACGGGATGGGGATAGCCGCCTAATCAGCAGCAGACGGGTGGGAGCAGCAGTCTGATCAGCTGCCGCTGCGTCACCCGTCTGCCGCCTAATCAGCAGCAGACGGGTGGGAGCAGCAGTCTGATTAGCTGCGCTGCGTCCACCCGTACTGCCGCCTAATCAACAGCAGACGGGTGGGAGCAGCAGTCTGATTACTGCCGCTGCGCACCCGTCTGCCGAGACCTTAATCAGCAGCAGGGACGGGTGGGAGCCAAGCTAGCCTCTGATTAGCTGCCGCTGAGAGCAGTCCGCTACTGCCGACTAAATCACAGGGCCGGGTGGGAGGCACAGTCTGAATAGCTGCGCTTGCCCGGCGCATTCGGTCGTCCTCCCCACAGGACCGAGAGGCGCGCCAGGTGGGGGGGGGCATTTGGGCAGAATGTCCCCCCGAGATCGCGGCTCAGAGGGGGCCCATCTTCGGGTTCGGAAAGGGGCTATCGTAAGACTCGTGGGGACTCGTGGGGGCCCTCTGTCGGCTGATTCATCACCTGATTCACTCAGGTGAAGTGAATCAGGTGAGTGAGGGGACCTTGCTGGTCTGAGGGGGCCCCTCAGCCGGCTTGAGGGGGTCCTCGTCGTACCTGAGGGGCCCTCGGTCCGCATGAGGGCCCTCCGACGGTCTGAAGGGGGCCTCGTCGGCTTGAGGGGGCCCTTGGTCCGGCATGAGGGCTCTTGTCGGTCAAGGGGCTCTGTCGTCACATGAGAGGGCCCTCTGTCGGATTGAGTGGTTCCTCTGTCGAATCTGATTGGGGTCTTATATAGGCCTCTGTTTAGTTTTGAGGGGGTCCCTCGGTCGGCATGAGGGGCCCTCTGTCGGTCTAATGGCCCTTAGTCGGTCTAAGAGGGCCCACTTTTGGTCTGAGGGGTCCCTCTGTTGGTTTGAGGGGGCCCTTTGTCAATCTGAAGGGGTCCTAAATAGGCCTCTGTTGGTTTGAGGGGCCCTCTGTCAATCTGATGGGGTCTTAAATAGGCCTCTGTTGGTTTGAGGGGGCACTCTATCAGTCTGAGGGGCCATCTATAAGCCTGAGGGGGCCCTCGGTCGACATGAGAGGGTCCTAGTGATCGGCCTGAGGTATCCTTTGTCAGTTTGAAGGGCTGTCTATCGGTCTAAGGGGGCCCTCTGTTGGCATGAGAGGCCCTCTGTTGGTGGCCTGAGTGACCCTCTGGTGGCATGAGGGGTCCCTCGGCCAGTTTGAGGGGCCCTTTTGATCGACCCGATGGGGCCCTCTTTCAGCCTGAGGGAGACCTCTGTCGGCCTGAGGGGGGGGGGGAGGGTCCGACTCTCGCGGTCCGAGGGTCGCACTCTCGCGGTCCGAGGGCGAATGTCCTTCGCTTCCGCCGCCTCGCTTATCTTCCCCTGTGGGCGCGCCCCGGCCCGCTTAACTGCCCTCCGGCTCCGAGTGAGCTCACTATACTAGGTGCTCCTAACCACCGATATTCTAGAAATCCTTCAGTTATGTTACCTTATCACTGATGCAGGATATCCTCGATGTTCGTCTTGAACTTGGCCGCAGTGCCATTGTCGCGATGCTTAAAGTTCACCTTGAAAAAACGAGAAAAATCTCAGAAATGATGAAGAGTAGCAAGAAATTAAGTATCATATTCTAGTAAGTCAAAGAAACCTATACTTACGTGGAAAAAGCAAATTAAAATTTCAATTATTTGGTGATAATTCATATTTTTTCCCTCAAAGTAATGCAAATCCAGCTGGCTGAGAAGCACGCACGCTCATCGATTGTGAGGGATCGTGTCGTAATACATGGTGGTACTTGCCAACAAAGTACTTGTGAAGGCATGCCGGAAAATACAACGCTTGAAAACCATCACATTACTTGCTTTAAGTAGGTATTCGTCAACTAATTAATATTTCACTAATGAAAGTGTAGTGTCCGCCACGTCACTCACTGTTCCGTGCTCTGGGGCGTCCGTCTGGATTATCGTCACAAGGTCATGCACGGTCTAACACGTCACTGGCGTACCGGTCTTCGCCGTCGGCTCTATCACTCATGTCGGGCGGCTGCGCCGCGGGGCGGCCAATCAAACAAGTGGCACGCGCGTACTCGGTAGGTTACGAGGTGGGGTTCGGTGAGTGGGGACAGATCAACATTGTACGCGAGCTGGAACGTTCAGGCCAAGCGCTGACGCTACGCATACGCTACAAGAACGTTGTTAAGAAAATGTTTTTATAGAAATTTAAACATAATAAATCACTAATGCATAAAGAAATTACTGACAAAGTTCATTCTTTCAATAAAAGAAATGAAGGTACTGAAACAGTGGTGTTTTTGTCCAGCACTTACGCTTTCCCAATCTTACGTCATCTGTTGCGTTCATAATTCATACTCAACTCAGCCAAACAGCCAATGCGAGCGATTTGGAGTTACCGGGTATACGCCGGTCCCGTACTTTAGGATGAATATTAAATAATTAAGAAGGTTTATTGAAATGGTGAAAGCGTCACAAGCTAATTTTCGAGCATGCGCCACAACTTGGCTATCTCAACTCAAAACCCTATGTTAAAGGTGAACTATACCCTTTAATAAGACGTAGATCCCCTCTTCCAGCAGCGCTATCCTTCATTCCAGTCACCCACAGGAGCTCATCTGCCTCTTGGATTTGATTTTCTGATGGAAATCAATGATAGCTTTGGTGATATCCTGAAATGGCGTCGAATGGATGTTGTTGATAGCAAAGTATAGCAATTCATTCCTGACAAGGCAAGCTGCCAGTTGCCATGCTAGAGTGAACGAACACAGAGGAGTGAGGAAGAGAACAAATTTGACTGATTTACAGACACAATCTTGAATATAATGTCAAGCACTCTTAGCCACTGTACTATGGTGTACTAATGTAGGTATTGCAAATACATTTTAACCATAAATATCACAAAAACTATTAGAATATAGGAAATAGTCGAAAGTCTCAATTTTAAAACTATTTCAAACTCAGAGCCAAAGCTTTTTGAGGGAATTTCTTCAGATACATTTTCAAAGTCCTCCTATCAGTCCATAATCAATAAAGACCTTGACTCGTTTCTGTGCCAGCCCATTGGATTTCGATAACTTTGGTCTGCTTGTCGTTGTCAGCTTGGAGAGATGTTGGGTGCCAGGAGTCTTCCGGGTGGTGCTTAAGCGTGCCTCTCTCCTCTCCTGAAGCGGATATCGGAAGTCGGTCTCCTCTCTTGAAGACGTCTGCCTTTTATCCTAAAATCGTCGGTCTCCTCTCCTGAAGACGTTGGTCTTGTCCTTTAAAGTGTTCAGTCTCCTCTCCTGAAGTCACCCGTCTCTTCTTCTGGAGTTGTCCGTCTTGTCTCCTTAAGTTAACTCCTCTTTTGAATTCGAGATCGACGATCCTTCAGAATGGCTCGATTTCCGGTCAGCAATTTGCTGGCCGACAGACAATCGAATAAAACGAAAAGAAGACAGGTTTATTGCTTTCGTCACATCTGTCCTCGTTTCATTCCTGTTTTCTTCATCAGTGACGGACTGTGTTATTTTCTTAATGTATAATTTCACAGGAGTTTTGTGTTGTGCGCCTGGACTTCAGTCGTTCAGCCCGAATGACCGGCCTTCTGCGGGGTCGGCAGCCCGAATGTCCGGCCTTATGCGGGGTCGGCAGCCCGAATGTCCGGCCTTCTGCAGGGTCTGCAGCCCGAATGACCGGCCTTCTGCGGGGTCGGCAGCCCGAATGTCCGGCCTTCTGCGGGGTCGGCAGCCCGAATGTCGACTTGTGCAACGAGGACGGGTCATGGTGCGAGTCAAGGGGGCCATCCCACGAGAAGGATAGAAATTGTTTCCGACCTTCTGCGGGGTCGGCAGCCCGAATGTCCAGCCTTCTGCGGGGTCCGCAGCCCGAATGACCGGCCTTCTGCGGGGTCGGCAGCCCGAATGTCCGGCCTTATGCGGGGTTGGCAGCCCGAATGTCCGGCCTTCTGCAGGGTCGGCAGCCCGAATGTCTGGCCTTCTGCGGGCGGTGGTCGGATCATCTGACGCCACCGTGTCCCTTCTCCCCAGGTCGGAATACCGTACCAGCTGGTGGAGCCAGTTCAAGGCCGTGTTCTGGCGCTCGGTTCTGTCCAACATCCGTGAGCCCATGGTGCTCAAAGTGAAGGTCATCCAGACAATAGTAAGTATCCCCGGGCCGGGTCGGACTTTCCGCCTTCCGTGGCTGTTTGATGCCACTTATGCAGTACAAATGTATTGATGTACTGGTCTTTGTGTCAGAATTAAGCTCAAATCATGTCGACACCTTTTTAAGTCAAAGCTTGTAGTACCTTTGACGTCTTAATCGCTTCTTTGGAGGGATCTGTGGTATCGAGACACTTGCTATTCGATGATTTATCCCGACACATAGTTGGTGTCTGTTTGCGAAAATGATTATTCCTCCCAAATATGGCTGGTGTTGATTTGAGAAAAAAGTAAATAAAAGGGTGTAATATTTTCACAACAGCTACGTAGAATAAGGGATTACGTTTCATTTATATTCAATGACTGCGTCATAGCCAAGTGTAAAGTTTCACATTTAGCTAATTGCATGGCCTTTCCATAACCGTGATAATCTTTGCACATACATCTGCTTTGGAAGCTTAAAGAATGTCTGCTTACATTGATTAGATAAAGTTATTGACACTGATTTATATGGCATAACTTTCTTAATCGAACTATGCCTTTCATTTTTCAAGATTTTTTCTTCTTCTTTTCATCGGGGTCAGCTTGTTGCCATTTCCCGGAGACTATGGTGCCGGGGAGGGGGGAAGGGCCTGGGGTTGGACCCCCTGGGGATTCCCTCCTCTCTGAGCCTAGGGATTTGATCCGGGCGGCTATCCCCGGAACCGGCACCACCGGGAATTGAAACCGGGGCCTACTCCGTGGAAGTCCGAAGACATACCACGGAGCTACCGGCTCCCCCATTTTCAAGATTCATACCAGTTTGAGATAGTACTAAAAATGGCCGAGAGCAAAAAGTTATCGGTTAGACTCCAGAGGGCTTCCGCTACTAGAAGTAAGCTGCAACTATCGATTAGACTGCTATCGTATCACCAGTAATGCGCCGTAGTTGGCGATGAACGAGCGAGCACGAAGGAAATGTATGATGAATTTCAACTCAATCAGGCAAGTAGTTTCTGAGATACAATAAGGGTGCGCACGTACAGATGCACCCACCCCAGACTTGTGGGAAAGTGGCGGCTGATAGGTCACTAATCACACACCAGATTTGAACACAATTGGCTCAGCCGTTCCTGAGATATAAAATAGGGGTGTGTCTGTGCGCACATGCAGAGGCACACCCCACCCCTGACAAGTGGAAAAGCGGCGGCTGAGGGGTCCCTAACCACACACCAAATTCGAACACAATCAGCCAAGCCGTTGCAGAGTTTTTGTGACAAAACACCTTTCAACACCCCTCACGTGGCACGCGCCACTCGCAATGGTAGTCACCCATATGAGTCGACACTGGTATCAAACAGGGTAGGTTGGATGGAGCAACTCAGCAAAGAAGCCCGCTTGTCAATCGGACGTGCGGTTACAAAGATATGAGCTTCTCAAAAGCTTCGCCTCGGGTCGGGTCGGGTTGGGTCGGGTCAGGTCGAGCTCGTAATCCGATTTTTACCATATACCACGGAAAGACGAGCGAGTGCTCCGCGCTCACTCGTAATAAGCACCGGCCAATAGCATTTCGACAAAACAGCTCGTGCGCGCTGATAGCAGATGCAGCCGAACAGTACTGTCTCCCTACTCGCAACGCTTGATGGTCATTTTCAAAGAAGATATCAATTTAGAGCTGCGAAACTTGCAAATAATTAAGTTCACAGCGGCAAGAACATGCTGTGTAAAACTTATTTATCTATCTTGCATGATGTGACCGCAATTTTATTATATTAGCCTGTGCATCCAAAACAAAACAAATGTAATTTCTAATACATGGGAAATAGGTCATTATGGTTAGTATTTGAACGGACATGAACCAGAAATATAAAAAGATGACTTTTGGACTTACGCTGAGATTGTGGTTAACTGTAGTGTTATCGGGCCGTTATCTATGGTGTGCCGTCCCCATTATGCCGTCTAATCCCACGGCGTCCTATCGCGTATCGAGGGTGGGTGCCGCCCGGGGCCCGGGACAACTGGCGGAGATAGGAACACCGGTCGAGGGTGGTCACTGGGTAGTATACTGGGCGCCGCTGGCTGGTACGGGACAGCTCTGGGAGATAAATGTCGAGATGATAGACTGCCGCCGGAAACTAGACAATAGAAAGGTATTCTAGGAACACAGGGTATGATAGTTCTGGTAATGGAAGTGTACGCCACTCCCAACGCTGATTCGCTGATGGAGAGCACGAGGGGCAAGAGCAGCAGGCTCGGGGCATTAACCTTTCACCCTGGTGGATTGATGGTTAAGAGTCACTATTACCGAATTTACGAGCGGTTAAAGGCTCACGTTATTTCATATTATGGTCATTTAAGCAAGCACTAGCAAATTGCTATTATCGGTTTTTATCCTGCGGTTGACCGTAAGGTTCAAGAGTCGCGGCTGTCGTGACTTCCCATTATAAGTAAATAGGAACCTCTCAGAGATATTCCCTTATTATAGAATGTATGCATTGCTGAAGACATACAGGGCCATCTGGCAGACAGTAATGTTTATTTAGCTCACATAAATTAGCGGTGACCCACCAGGTGTGAGGCAAATTGTTTAATTGCTACAGTAATGGTTTACATGGTCGACTGAAAAATACAGGGGTCCTGCGCTTTTTGTTCAAAAAAGGAAAGATAATTGTTTTAAAATCGTGTATCATTTTTTACAATCAAATTGCAATAGAAATAATCATTGAGAAATGGCCAAAATACCTTGTCTTCCACAATAGGACTATCTTGGTCGCACAGGGTCCAATTTTTTGAGCCTCCCAAAATACAATTTCTTTCTCTACGGAACAATTTTTCCAAACAACAATTTGTGTATTAAGTATATTTTTAAAAAGCAGAGATTGAAGTCGTGAGCAACAAAAAAATCCATTGTTCAATCATGGCACAGTATAATCCAAACTAATTTTGTATAATGGTAAAGAATACCTATTATTTTGCGGCTCAAATATGGAGCTATACCAAATGTGATTGCGTATAACGCTCGGCTCAATGAACGTAAATTTTCTCAATGTTAAGATTTTTTGTTGGTTGTCATCCTCCGTGGAACTAGCTACACAAAAAGGATCCGTCTGTTATCTTATTGAGTGATCCGGCAATTACCAATGCGATGCCCCACCATCGGACAACGCAGGGTGACGTAAGGCAACCAGATTACGGTGACATATGTGGGACCAAGTTACGTCACTGCAGATTTAAGGCTAGGACCATAGAAAGACATCAATAAAAAATAATTATGATGATCATCCCTGCCATTAGACAACTGGGCCCAGTTACCTTTAAAACGGGAGTGTGGCCTCACTCTTTTGAGATGGATCAAAATAAATATTTTACTACGGTAAAAGCCTCATTTGTTTGAGTTCAGTTGGTTACGAATAAAATTTCGGTCTGGAGCCCTATATTAATTAATATGATTTACTCTATATATCTGTTTTGCATATTGCCTTTGTTTCAGACTCCATCAACGGATCAGCCACGTATTAAACAGAGTAAGAAGCTCGTTACTTACAAAGTGGCCAGCATGACAATCAGAACATTTCTCATCGCGCGCCTAATTCTCCTAGTGGTTCTAGTGGCGAATCTCCTACCTCTCGGTTCGCGATAGATTGGTTTCGCGCGCGGAATCTCTTTGGGCGAATTTCGGAAAGTATCTAGCAACTTATCGTCCTTTCTCCCGTGAGCATCGCCAAGTGGCCGTCGAGCTCTGTTTGCATCTGAGTGGAATGACCGCATGACAGCGCATAGACTAAAATGTCTCAGAGAAAACTGGACTACTCTCTACAGACTTGGCGCTATTCCTTCATATGTGCATCTTAGATAAGTGTTGTCTAGCGCACAGTCCGGCTTTGTCTATATTTTACGCTTCCGGTCCGTCCAGTGACATCAGATAAAGTTTCTTCTATGGCAGAATAGAGGCTTATGATTTACGGTCGGTGACCGTTCAACGGTGACCGGTGACCGGTGACCGGTGACCGAACTGCCTAGCCGGCTCCGGTGTCATTAAATACGCAGCGGCATGGGGCGAGCCGCACCTCAACCGTGGACGCGTGGAGGAAGTGATCAGGATTCCCCGATGGCGCGTGTTGTGTAACCGCAAAGGGTGGCTTGGGTTAATGAGATATGTAATCCGCACTAGGGGAAGCCCTATGTCGCGCTAAGCTTCCTGTGTGGTGTCATGTGCCGGATGTTTCAAAACACTGGCACGCGACCAATGCATTGGGTTTATTTTTAGTATTGCATTAATTAACAGACCTTTGGCATGTGCCTGTAGCAGAAACGTTGGGGGTTGGAATGTAAGTTGGCAAGGTCAAATGAATTATCTATACCTGTATAAGATTCGTGGTCTTTTACCTTCTGAGTAAAATCACACACGGACTTTGTTCCTCCGCTCGTAACTTATTTCAGTTCCCTGATTTGTGTTATGTGCATGCCAATGTCAAACAGTCCCGTTACAAAGCAATGTGATGGATTATCTGAAGTGCTCTTCAAAGCTGGTAGGCTCCAGTCGACTTGACCTTAACCACCGCCGTGCCAGTGCTCGGCGCAACGGGGGTAGGGGGGGAGGGTCTGAGCGTCCCCTTCTAACTTGGCTCCTATGAGAAGTAAGTTGAATAATCATAATACAAAATGCACACTGTTCGATAGCTCATCAAAAATTAAGTCAGAGCAATATCTGAAATGTTTTGTCTCAGGTCAATATTAAGGCCACCAGAGGTCATTAAAGGTTAGATGTTCTAATTTTTGGTATTTGTCTCCAGGAACCCACAAATAGCTCGAGAACTATGATAGTTAAGAGCAAAAAAAAAGAAAATGAAAAATACAGTCGACACTGCTGTCAACTAATTTTAGCTTAGGTAGATATTTAGGGCTCCAGTGGTAATATAAGGCCAACAAGTCTACTATTGGCCAAACACATATACCTATTCACCAATAACGTTGTGTGCAATCAAAATATGCAAATAACTTTAACGTCACCGTATCTGTCTCATCAAGAGACTTCAAATAGTAGCCATTGCAAGTGGTTTAGGTCAAAATCAAAATTTGACCTAAGGTCATGGATCCAAGGTTGATTAAGGTCCAGGTAGATTGCAATGCAAATATTCTGAAGAGGTTCGACGAGATATAGACAGTGGTATCAGTCTCACAGCTGCATCTTTATTCAATCAAAATGTATTGCCAAAGGCGTGTTGGCGAACACCGATGACCTCAGATGACCTTGTACGGATTACTAAGCAAATAGTATACATGGGTCATAAAGAATAACATAAAGTTACATGATCCTGAAATAATTGGCCTAGTCTGATGCTTATTATTTGAAAAGGAAGCATTTGCAAACTTTCCATTGACTTACAAGGAGAGGTCACGTGATCGAGCTTACCTTAGATCACCGATATAAGAAACGTGACACGCAAATTGTAGGAACTCGTGTCCTGATAAAAAGCTCTACGTCTGAAACAAGCGGGCTAAAAACTGTGGCTGCGGTACGACCGCAAACGTTTTAGTAGGCTGGGTCACGTGACCTGGCCTGGTGACCTGACCTGAGATGACCCGAGGTAAAACCTTGCACACAATGTGGGTAATGATTGCCCGAACACCTGTAAGAGAAATGGCGACGCGCAGCGCAGAAATTACGTTACAGAGTTATAGTTTAGGTTAAGGAGCTCATTCAACGTAACCGTTTCCCACTGATTGTGTCGGAGATAGGATCAGAGAAGGTCAGAGTTGTCAGAGATTTAGGATAGACAGCTGTGAAAAAAGAGATGCACTACGATTCACCTTGTCAGTGAGATGGAACAACTGTGCAACTGGTACAATATGATGTGTGGGAGATAAGTAGAGGTATTTGGTGAACATCATGAGCAATGAGCATGACGTTCCTCCAAGATCCTCCTAGTGAGGCCTTCTACACACTTTGCCATAAGATACCATCGTAGCTTTGATCAATTTCGTCCGAATAATTTGAATGCATGGATTTCCGAAGTCAAGTCCTGCGCTAAACTGACTTTACCTCACCATCCGATTCGATCCTGGTGTCCGGCAGAATTTAGAGGCGGAGGTTTGCGTGCCCGACATACCTGGACAAAGTCCGCCCCGCCTTCTGACGTCACCTAAGCTTGAACGCGACCGCTGCCTTTGACCGCAGGCCATTCCAGTCAGGGGCAAATAGCGAGAACCGAAGCGACTCAAACCCGGGCTTGCCACACCGGGTGAGGTCTGAAGCACAGCGTTCTCCCGACTGAGGTACAGAAGCGGACGAATTGTTGTCGTGAATCTAATATCACGCTATTTCTGCTTGCAGTTCATCGCTCTANCTGACGTCTAATCTCAGTGTCTACATCTTTGTTGCGATATCCGTTATTCACTAACAGCTGTTTGACACGAAGTAATTATTGGTGCATGGCTTCATTAGTTGAACTAGTGCGGACGGCTCGCCTGACAAATGCCCGAATTACGCTGGTGTTATAGCGGGTGGGACACTCACTATCTGCGTTCATAGTTTGACCTGTGTTCGTGGGCTTTCGGTACACACTGGTAATGCACTATTCACAGCATCGGCGTTCAACAACCACGTCCAGAAAGGTAGGACATTGTTCATGGCTAAGTTCATGAGTAAATCGCAGTACGAGTTTGTTTCGAAATCATGGATGAGCTTTTAACAGTGGTCAACATCTCTAACATCCAAAAGCAGTCGTCCACATACCGTACATAGGCTAGGGGCCACTTCAGAAGTTACCTGAGAACGAGGTTCCCGACGTGGGCATATAATAAGTTGGCGAATAATGGTCCAACGGCGACCCATAGCCACACCCTCCTTCTGCACATATAGTTTCCCATCCGGTCCTCGGAACGGGGCATCCTTGGTGCAAGATGATAGTAGTTTCTCTAATAGATGTTTAGATAGCTTGAGAGGGGGAGACCGTTACTTTTCTTCTCATACATTCGAACATTCGAAACGCGTCGGTTAATATATAACGATTACATGAACCTAGGTTTTCTGCTTCCTACTATATCTAATGATTCGAAACGAACAGTAAATAAGTTGATTAAAACTCATAAAAAGATTGCAAAATGTGACAACGCTATAACATTTAATGGTCTATGCTGAAGGAAGGATTTACTGCCTATCTTTTTTTAATATATATTTATATATATATATATATATATATACTATATATAATATATATATATATATATATACATATATTTATATATAAATTAATATTTATATATATATATATTTAAATATATATATATGGTTATGCAGGCATAGTTTCTTAGAAACACCTCAATGCAGTTATACAAAATGATCGTTTTTCTGGTGACCGCTGTAAGCTTTCCGCATTGTTATTTGTGGTGGGGAAGTGTTAATGCGTTAGCCCTAAACGAAACTAGAAAAAATGAATATATGATCTCTATGGCAAATATTACCATAGCTGTTTTTGCTGCCGCACGTAAGATGTCGAGTCAGCGCCATTTTCGGTCATATTTTTTGTGTTTTCGTGATGACACAACTACAAGGACATAAACTTATTTGTTTAAGTTTTTCATCATTTCTCAGCTCATTTCAAATTTGTAATATTTTTGTCTGAGATGTACATTATAACAAATTATCATTGTTTTTATTAACCCAAAATATTTGTCCCCTTTCAAAATTGTCCCCCACCCCATTGTCAACGCACAATAACTATTGAATCAAAGACGACATAACCCGCGCCGGGCCGGGGGGTGTCTCACCACCCCCTCAGCCCGGCTGAACCCAATACGCGGGCCTCCAGCCTCTGTTGCTGCAACTCATGCTGGGGTCAGTTACCGGGCAGCCCTCGCCCCCGGCAGAGCGCCGTGTATCTCCAATTCAAGCGCAGGCTACAGCGTGCAGTTTTTACTGCGCTCGTTGCGTGCAGGCGGAGCGCTCCTGGCCCCGGGAAGGATTCCCGCCCGAGGGCGCCCCGCCAAAAAAGTTCCCTGGGGGTGGGGTTGGGGGGAAAAAACGTCTGTGATATAGAGCGGCAGAGCGGCTCGGCTGTGTGAGCGGCGGGAGGCTCGGGCTGTGTAATGGCGGCAGGAAGCGGCTCGGGACCTGGTGATATAGAGCGGCAGGAGCGGCCTCGGAAGCTGTGACGGTGGACTGTGACATAGAGCGGCAGGAGCGGCTCGGGACCTGTGACATAGAGCTGCAGGAGTGGCTCGGGACCTGTGACGGTGGACTGTGACATAGAGCGGCAGGAGCGGCTCGGGACCTGTGATATAGAGCCGGGGCAGGAGCGCTCGGACCTGTGATATAGAGCGGCAGGAGCGGCTCGGAACCTGTGACGGTGGACTGTGACATAGAAGGCGGCAGGAGCGGCTTCGGACCTGTGACATAGAAAGGCGGCAGGAAGCGGCTCGGGACCTGTGGACGGTGACTGTGACATAGAGCGCAGGAGCGGCCTGCGGGACCTGTGATATAGAGGCGGCAGGAGCGGCTCGGGACGCTGTGATTATAGGCGGGCAGGAGCGGCTGCGGGAACCTGTGATATAGAGCGGCAGGAGCGCTCGGGACCTGTGACATAGAGCGGCAGGAAGCGGCTCGGGATGTGACGGGTGGACTGTGACCATAGAGCGGCGGAGGCTCGGGACCTGTGACATAGAGCGGCCAGGAGCGGCTTGGGACCTGTGGGACATAGAGCGGCAGGAGCGGCTCGGGACCTGTGACGGCGGACTGTGACATAGAGCGGCAGGAGCGGCTCGGGACCTGTGACATAGAGCTGCAGGAGTGGCTCGGGACCTGTGACGGTGGACTGTGACATAGAGCGGCAGGAGCGGCTCGGGACCTGTGACGACAGACGGACGCTGCGCTCTCTCGAACGTCTGCCACAGCCGTAGAATGGCCGTGACGTGGCCGTTCAGACGGATGGGCGGACGGTGGTGGCTCAACAAAGTGACTCCGTGGCTGTTGATGATCGCTGGTCCTGTCGCTGAGAGTCTCCAAATGGACAGGTTTGTTTCCTGATCGAGTTGAAATAGAGGGTTTGCAAGCTGAGATGGGTTGTAGCTTTAATCGCTAGCATGACAATGCCATGCATGTTTTTCATTTGTTGTTTTTTAAGAAACGGACGATTCGACAACAGGGTATCGTCAGTGCTAACAATAAATATTTAAGTTATCAATATTGTATGTCAAGCAATCACAATCAGCTTTGCACGCGCTCTTGGGTACCTCTGAGAACTAAACGCCCTGGAGGGGGAGGGGCGAATTTCGCCCCTCCCCCGAAAAAAATGATCTCGAAAACCATGCAACGTAGCGACAAGCGGAAAAATGTTACAACAGATACAAGCTCTATCGAAAGTGTAACGGTCCTTTGTATAGTATCAGAACATGATATTTGTATTCGCAATCAATGAACAATTCAAAAGCAAGTTCCTATAAAACAGACGTTTCGACAAATCAGAGTGTCTTCGTCAGTGCTTATGGTCACATATTTAAATTAGGCACATCACATTATTTAAAAATATTTAAGTTACACAATCACATCAGCTTCAGGCAATCTAAGAGAAACACCGCTTGCGTATTGATCTAAAAATGAGTATGACTCGTTCCTATTTTTGACATGTCCCCTCTATTTGATCATCCTTCGAAAAAATCATGACATGTCAACAATAGAAACGAGTCAATAACTCAATTTTTAGATGGCAATACACAAGCGGTGTTTTCTCTTAGATTGCCTGAAGCTGATGTGATTGTGTAACTTGAATATTTTTAAATAATGTGATTGTTTGAATATGTGATTGCTATTTAAATATTGTACCATAAGCACTGACGAAGACACTCTGATTTGTCGAAACGTTCCTGTTTTTATAGAAACTTGCTTTTGAATTGTCATTTATTGCGAAAATTACAAATGTAACGGTCTTCTTTAGGTCAGGTCAATACTTGGGCCACCAAGAGGTCATCAAGAGGTCAGATTTTTCGCAAATTAGGCTTCACTCCAGTACCTTCCCCCCATATATCGGGAATAGCTAGGAACAAACGATACAAAATCGAAAGCTCTTGAAATCTGCTCTTACCAACATGTCCTCAAATGTGAGCTCATGACAATAGTTATGGCTCCTGAGGTCATCGAAAGTAAAAAAGGTTATTATTGCAAAACTGCCTTTTCGCATATAAGTTCATACCAACAAAGATAAAGCAATACGTTTTGACGCCACATGGTTATCTCGTCAGGCGATTAACCCAACGCCCCACTGTGGGCCTCTGCATTTCCCGCGCCCGAACTGTGGGGGGGTGAACACCCCCTCTTAACTCTGACTTCCTATGGCACGTATACCAAATAAAAAAACAAAAAAACTTGGTTTGAAAAACGTCGTCAAAATAATTTAGAATCTAATTCCCTGATTTTGTTTTCCTCGCTTTAGTCAAAATTCTCAGGTCACCAGAGGTCATCGAAGGTATTTTCGAGTTTTTATGCTTTTTGCCTCAGAAACTCCCATATATTTATATGGGATAATCTACCTAGCAACTATGCTAGGTAGAAACTAACACAAAAATATATAGCCATTGAACTTTGAAACCAACGACTCTTGCTCAAATTTGACCTTAGGTCAAATGTTAAGACTCCAAAGGTCATAAAAGTCAAAATGTTTTTAATTGCAAAATGTTTTTACTTATAACTTTTCACCTAAATACAGATAATGAAAAAAACACTTTTACCTTATGCCGGGGATATACAAATACATTGGCCAAAGAGGTGTGGGTACAACTTGGTAAAACAAAAAAGCCCTGGCAAATTTTGTTGTACGCAGAGCGCGTGAAAACAGTGTTTGCGATAAAATTCTGACTGAAATTCTGAAAGTTTTGTTGACTTCGCTTCGAAGGCTTCTTCAATTTTATCGAAGTCAAAGTTGAACTAAAAAATATATAATTTACTTCTCTGGTAAGGATCTAGTCATGATTAAAACATGATTGAAAAATATGTAAAAAGCACATGGAATGACTTACGCGGCATATGGTAAAAATCATACCCCACTCGGCTGGCATAAATTGTCAACCCTCTGTGCTTTTTTGATTTTTGACCTCGGCCTTCAGCCACGTTCAAAAATCAAGAAAGCACCTCGGTCTTGACAGTTTATTTGCACCGGCCTCATGCGGTATTATATGTCATCCGCGTTTTGTCTCGTCAAGGCGCTTTGAAATGATGTATTTGTTACCATGTTACGTCATTTAGAATATTACCTCAGGTCAAGGTCAAATGGTGACCCAAGTAGGTCAAGTTTCATATCAGGAGACGTGGCTCGACTAAAAAAACGCATTGGTGTATGTTGCACTTCTCTATCTGCATTATGTCAAGAGTTATTAACCAAAAGGTGCTGGTGATTTCGGATGACCTCAAATAACCCCGCATGGGTCACTGAACAAAACTTGCGCTTGTATCTTACATGATATCCTATGATGACATTATCCAGAAGAAAATGGACTGATATCAATGAAAAAAGCATTTGAATATTTCTTATAATGGGGAGGTTACAAAATTGACCCGACCTCAGGTCACCGATATCAAAATCCGAGACAAACATATTTTAGATACTGATGACTTAATGTTATCCTAAAAAATGATATCGCTTCCTTAGAAACTGTGAACATTGCATGATCGCAAACTTTTCGGGAGGTTAGGTCACTTGACCTGACCTGTTGACCTGACCTAATCCGACACGAAACTTGATATTTCGCAAAATATACGGAAAGGATCAATGATAAAGTATGATAATTTGGCGACGATACTAGCCGCTGTTTTTTCGTTATATCGATAAAACAGGAGGGGGTGTTCAATCACCCCCCAGTGTGGCGCGGGTTAAACCATGTGTACAGTGTTATCAGAGGTAATGGCCAATCAGCAACGACTTTTCCCTTCGCTGTGGTCTATGCTTAGAACAAACTACCACCTTCCCATAAACACAATCAGGAGTGCATTTACTGTTAAAATAAGATTTTTTCTAACTTTGAATAAACTAGCATCTATGAATTACTTTAACATGATACCAAAGTTCTTACAGTTGTTTACTTTCTGTATGCTTNGGGGCAGCTGACCCCCCTGCCCCCCCGGCTCCTACGCCTATGATCCGTTGCATTTGCATTATACAAGTTTTGTCACCACCGCGCAGAAAATGCCGCTGATTCTAGCTAGGCTGTAACGTCACAGCTACCAGGACCATGAGCCGAATTGTTTTGGTTTTTAATCATTTATGAGTTCATTTATAATTGTTATTCATTTCAGTTTAAATTTACATGATACACAATTATACCTGTCTTATGAGGCATAATCTCACCTACCTTGCAAATAGGTCCCAACCCGATTGTGTCATTTTGGCACATCCTATTAAACACGCCTGAACACGGAGCCTACTCATTCAACGAGTTGAAAAGGCTGACTACGCTCATCGACACGCCATGGAAACAAGCGGCTACCGGGTAGGATTTAATTGACAGGCAGGGGCCTGTGTCAAACATGTGGCGTCCGCCCTGTAGCTCAGTGGGAGAGCGCTGGACTCCTGACCTATCCCGGTAGTGGCAGCCCGGGTTTGAGTCGCCTTTCGCGCTAACGCTATTTTGCTCCCCGACTGGTATGGCCTGTTGGCCGGTGGCAGTGGTCGCAACTCAACGGTCACGGTGACTCAGTAAGCGGGGCGGACCGTGTCCAGGTATGTGGACACGTAAACTTTTGTCTCTAAATTCTGCCGGGCGTCCGGCCAAACAGGAATGCGCGATCGGGTGCCGAAGGTCAGAACCTGCCGCAACAAGCTCTGCTTAGCATGGGTCTGACATCGGAAAGCCATCCATACAAAAACATTCGGACTAAATTTATAAAAAAGACATAGCCCATGTACCGACTGGCCCAGATAAAACGTAACCCACATTTTCTTCATTAATGAAAAATGTATGAACTGCAGTCAAGACTGAGGTATCATTCGAATGACAGTTCAATGGCAAAACAATGTCCATCAGTCGTAGCCATGAGGAAGCTCGCACCGTCGGATCGCGACCCTACAGCAGATGCTCCAAGTGAGCCCCGTGGCGGTACTGGATGCGCAGCAGTCGGACGTGCTGCAGGTGGTCCACCGTGCTGCTGATCTGGTCGACGGTGACGCGCCCCATCTCGACTCTGATGGCGGCCTTGAGCTCTCGAACTACCGCTGGTTTGTCCCATGTAGATACGCAATTTAGCGTTGAAAATCATTTAACGAAGAGATCGTCAATATTTGCTAACGGTGCTGCATCCAGCCATTACGACGCATTGCATTCATCGCATTCCCCAGTCCACTTTAAACATACAAATTGTATTTTTGGCATACATTATCACAAAAATGCATCACATACCAGGGACGTAGCCAAGGGGGGCCACGGGGGCCATTCCCCCCCCCCACTGAGCGAAATAAATTGACACTAGATAGAATGAGATTCTCTAAAAACCCGACCCTACCCCCCCTTTCAGGGCAGCAGTATATGGCTGAGGAGCAAAATGTGATTTCATACTAGATAGAATGAGATTCTTTGAAAACCCGACCCTAAAACCCGCCCCCGGTCAGCAGCATATGGCTGAGGAGCAAAAGGTTATTTTTTTCAACGTGCCTTCCCCCCCCCCTGAGCAAAATCCTAGCTACGTGCCTGTCACATACATCAACTACGATTAGCTAACGTCAACTACGTCTCTCATTACGATGCGGAGCGCCGAAGCGCGTAGCGAGTTCCTCAATTGAATACCGATTTTTCTCACATATAAGCGGCCGACCCGACCGGGGCCCGGCCTGGGCCGGGCCCGGCCAGACCCGCGACGCTGGTCAGAACTCATATCTTTTGAATTCCCGGCATCCGATTTACAAGCGGTTTTCGCCATCTGATAGCCCCATTCAATTGACCAATTATTTATTATTTTTATATGTTTTTCCTTCATGTGATGGGTTCAGCATGGCGCGTGACACGTGCCGCGTCAGGGAGGTGTCGAAAGTATTATCCTGCTGTAGCTGAGAAACGGCTGGACCTATAAAGCTAAAATTTGGTGTAGGCTGGAGACCACACCTCTAGCAATGTTGGACAGGTCAAACTCTGGGTCACGCTGCACGTGCGCAGTGCACCCCTGTTCCGTCCACGAAAATTGCATGCCAAAACATCGTTGCAATACCGGACCCTATATCTCGGCAAACAAAAGTCGTAAAGACACGGGTCCAAACACAGACGCGGTAGAGAAACGATTCCACCCGGCGATGCACTATGTGGTCGATCAGCGGCGCGTTGGAAAACGTGCAAAGTTACTGGCTATATACCGCCGAAAATCATAGTTTTATGACGTCTTCACAATTTAAATCAGTTGCCTCAAGCACCTATGGGAAAAAGTTGAAGCCGATAAAAACAAACACCAATCTGTAGACCATGTACCGTCTTAAAATGCATGCAAAAATTGAGTAGTTTTAATGCAGTATTCGCTGTTAAAATCTGCCTGTAATATTCTTTATTTGACGATTCTATACATTTCCTTTCATTAACCGCCGTACTTCAAAACCAGAGGGGCTAGACGATACAAATGATGCAGCTGTAAAGCGCAATCAAATTCCATCTAAATACCCACCCAAAATGAATTTTTGCCTACAAACATGAAGCTTATAATTGCCAATTAAAAAATAACGCTGCAAAACCTATTTTAGTTCAAAGATCATTTAGTTCGGATCTATTTGCGACGGCAAACAACACCATAGCGAAAATTATTATCGGTATCATTTTGCCTTATCCTCGTATTATATATCCAGAAAATAAAAGCTTTAAAAAATTACTTTGTTATTATTATTCGGCCGCAGGCCTTTTTCAAAAGCTAAAATAATTAAAAAACATGCTTTGCACAAGACGAACCCCGTTGGACGTTGATAAATTTGACGCGGATTTATTCGGACTCGCTCGTCCTTCGCCGTTTAAGGCGTTCTTACTGGTTGAATACCGGATATTTTCTACACATATAAGCGGCCGGCCGGTCCCTGCGCCAGACCGCGACGCTTGGTCAGAAGCTTATCATCTTTTGAACTCCCGCATTCCAATTGACAAGCGGTCTTCGCCATCTGATAGCCTCATGCAATGACATTATGATTGTTGACATGCTTTTCTCACATAAGAGGTCAGCATGGCGTGAGACACGTGCCGCGTCAGGGGTGTCAGAAAGTATTATCCTGCTGTAGCTGAGAAAAGGCTGGACCAATAAAGTTAAAATTTTGTGTGTGGCTGGAGACCACACCACTGGCAATGTTGCACAGGTCAAACTCTGGGTCACACTGCACGTGCGCACGTGCACCCCTGCGTTACCGTCACGAAAATTACCTACAAAACATCGTTGCAATACCGGACAAATATCTCGGCAACCAAAAGTCGCAAAGACACGGGTCAAAACACCAGATGCGTAGAGAAACGATCGCCCGGCGTATGCACTATGTGTCGATCAAGCGGCGGCGTGTACGTCGCAAAAGTTACTGACTATAGAAGCCGCAAATTAATAGTTTTTATGACGTTCTCACAATTTAAATCAGTGCTCAGCACCTATGGGACGTGAAGCGATGAAACAAACACCAATGTGTAGATCAATGTACCGTCTCTAAAACGCATGCACAAATTTACATTTTAATGCAGTATTTCGCTGTTCAAGTCCACCTGTAATATTTGCATGGACGAGTTTATAATATTTCCTTCATTACACCGCCGTAGCATCAACACCGAAGGGTGCTATGCGATAAAAATGATGCAGCTGTAAAGCGCAATCAAATCCATCTAATACCCACCCAAAATTTATTTTTGCCTACAAATATGAAGCTTATAATTGCAAATTAAAAATAACGCTGCAAAACATATTTAGTTCAAAGTATCGATTTAGTTTGGATCTATGTATTTGCGACGGCAAAACAACACATAGGGAAAATAATTCAAAAGCATGCTTTGCACAAAGCAAACCTCCGTTGGGCGGGTAATAAATTGACACGGATTTATTCGGACTCGCTCGTCCTTCGCTGTTTAAGGCGTCTTACTGGTGATAAATAGCAATGCGTATGGGCAGGCTAATTTTAGCTCCGGCAGTGAATTCGTTACTAAGTACTAATGGGTACTGAGTACCGACCGTTATAAGCGTGGAACGCTTCAACGCTGATCAACTTTGGCTTGAAATACATTTCGGTAACAATGCAGAATGCCTAGTATGCAAAGTGTGATCAATTTAAGGTAAGGTGGGGCAAGATGCCCCGCCGCACTGTGGGACCTTTCCTCCAAGTGTGTTTTGATAGATCCGTCTTGCTTGTGGCATTGTTGAGACGTCTTGACAAAAGTGGTCCACGTGTTATCCGGACCGTAACTGTTTGCCGAAGCCTACAATCTTCGCACGGAAACGAAAACCGAGAGGGCAACTCAAATTGGTACAGGTACGTTGGTTCGCATGAGCCTCTTTGTTTTTCGTGGTTGTTGCGCCATGATTCAGGTGTTTTTGTCTTTTGGTACCTTTGGTGTAGATATTGAAGCCTTTAGCTCATGGGTGTTGTCTTTGCATTTACATTTCTCTTCACTATGTATTTTTAGTGTTCTTTCGTCCCTTTTCGTGCCTCATTGTTCATAAAGTTTCTATTAGTACAGGTGAATGAGTCTATAGCGTTTCTGGCCAGTACTCGTAGCAGAAGAGCTACCAGTAGAAGAGCTTGTCAGTAGAAAGCTACTGCTAGTGGGGCTACTGGTATGGCTGCTAACTATTTAGCCATTATCCCTCCCTGTTGTAGTATTGCTATTGTACTGTTGGTTCAAGCTACGTCTAATCTCAGTGGTCTACATCTTTGTTGCGATATCCGTTAATTCACTAAACAGCTGTTGACACGGAACGGAATTCTTGGTGCATGGCTTCAATTAGTTGAACTAGTGCGGACGGTTCGCCCTGACAAAATTGCCCCGAATACGCTGTCTTATAGCGGGTGGGACACTCACTATCTGCGTTCAGAGGTATTGACCTGTGTTCGTTGGTGCTTTCGCCGTATACACTGGTAATGAAACTATTGACACCGCGCTTCAACAACCACGTTCAAGTGGAAAAGGATAGGACATTGTCTATGCTAAGTGCATTGCAGTTAAATGCAGTACAGAGTTTGTTTCGAAATCATGGCATGAAGCATTAACAAGTGGTCAACATCTCCTAACATCCAAAAAGCAGGTCGTCACATTTACCGTACATAGGTGCTAGGGCCACTTCAGAAGTTACTGAAACAGGTTCCCGACGTGGCCAATTATAGAAGTTGGCGAATAATGGTCCCAACGGCGACCCCAATAGCCACCACCCTCCTCTGCACATATAGTTTCCCATCCGCGTCCTCGGAACGGGGCATCCTTGGTGCCATGATGCATAGTAGTTTCTCTAATAGATGTTTAGATTAGCTTGAGAGGGGGAGAACCGCTTACTTTTCTTCTCATACACTTCAGATAAAGATGATCTCGATCGTCTCTTTTAATGGGAACGGTTTAGTGAACAAGCGATTCGAACATCAATTTGAAAGCTAGAATTCCTTTGCGGTTTTTGGGGGGGGGCCCGTAGGATATCTAGAAATTCTCGACAGAGTTGATCCAGGTATTGCCTGGAATGTATGGTTTCAATATTTGGTTGAGTCTTTTGGCCAATTTATTAGTTGCTGCTGCTTACCTGGATATGATGGGTCCTCAAAAGGGTTTATCATTTTTGTGTTCTGTCTTGACTGTTCCATTACGCATAGCGGGTTGTAAATTATCTCCAACTATCGTTTGGAAATGAACTCCTCCACTCAATGAGTTAGCACTTTTAATAACACGATTAACTTTTGCTTTAAGCTTCTTGGTTGGGTCTTCTCTAAGTCTCTGGAACTTACTAGTATCAGCAAGGATAGCGTTAAGCTTAGACACGTATTTATCTCTAATCAAGTATGACAAAAACCGGGGTGACTTGTTCAGCTCTTCGTATGATTAATACGCTCGTCCTTCTTGCAGTTGTTTGGTCTGCTTCTTTAAGTTCTTAATTTGTGAGTAGATTGCTTGTTGACTTTCCTCTTAGTTTGTTACCCTCTCCGATAAGCTCTCCTTTGAATCACCGGCTAATTCTTAACCTTTTTTCCTTTTTCAAGTTCAGGATGTCTTGATATATTAATTAGTTCAAGTTACTGCTCTTTACGTGTCGATGAGTTTTCCTTTTTTTGATTGTATTGGCAGTTCAAACCTAAGTTGAGAAAATTCGTGCTGACCTTTTGTCAATCACCGAGGAAAGTTCACATACCCTTGTTTTTTTGCTTCGTAAGGTGATATTAGCACCGTAAAGTCTATGAGAGGCTTTGTTGGCTACTTAACTTTGTTGGCATGGTTTAAGTTCTCAGCCTTTTCATCCAGACATATTTTCAACTGGCGCCTTGTATCTTCATCTAGTGTATTACGATCAAGCTCTTCGTAAAGTTTATTCAACTTCTGATGTAAATCGGTGGCTAGGCTTTCTTTTGAAAGTTCATGTTGCACTAGTTGTTTCTTAAATTCTTTTGTGAACCGCTTCTTTTTCTTGTTGCCGGGTCCATTGTAGTTTTATATTAGCAAAGGTAGGCAGTACAATCTCTTTCAGCATTAGGACCGATAAATGTTTATAGCGTTGTCACCATTTTGCAATCTTTTATGATAATATATATATATACATATATATAAAGAGGGGTGTACGCACGTGGCGCACGTGTAGAGTCATTCTCACCCCTGAGATGTTGGAAAATTGGCGACTGTGGGGCGTTCACTCAAGTATTCCACAACACCAAAATTACCACTCAACTTCCAGCCGTTGCCGGGTTTTTGCGTTAAAACACTTTTTGGCACCCCTTACGCGGCACGCGGCACCACGGGCGGATCCAGTGGGCGTCAGGGGCAAATTGCCCCCCCCCCCCCACACCACACACACCCCACCCCTCCCCGCAGGAATCCGGGGAGGGGGGCATTCAATACAAGTATGCCGCCCGCGCGTTCCCTGCACTGAACATGAAAAACAATGATCTTGGGAGACAACTGGGAAAGTTTACCATTTTTTCGGGGACAGATAACAATTAATCGTAAAATAGCCTTTGCAGCTGCCAAAATCCTGCTATCCATAGTAAAAAACTGGAGAAAATTCGCGACGTTTCGCGGCATGACACAGGTTTTGCAATTGATTATTCAACTTAGGAAAATGGATAAATGAATTTCATTCAGTGTCTGGCTCTTCTTGGTGGTAATTCCTGACCCCAGGGCCTACTCCCTTCTTAAAAACTTTTGAGCAGGCTAAATGTTAAGCTAGCTAGCCTGACGAGTACCGAAAAAGGCGACGCGAACGCAAGGACGCGGACATCGGTACCCAGAAGCTGCTCCAGCGCAGAGGTGCATAATCTTACGCACTCACCCACGTGTGAAGGTGACAGTTGTGGCCGAAACGATGGGATTTTGTGACCAATTTCACTGAAAAGGTGATTATAGATAAGAAAAAGGCTACTCTTCAGAAAATGCGGTGATTAGTCACTTTTTGATAAATATTGGTGAAAAATAAGCATTTTTGGGGCAAAGACATGGCTGAAGGAGCGGAAAAAGCATTGGTGTAGGATGACATCGCTGAGGTACTGGTAAAGATAAAGTCAAAAGTGTCCTGTGATAGCCCGTCACCCACTCCAGTAACTATATTTCGTGTGCGTTCTGTATTCTTTTCCTTTTTATTTTCTGCCCAACTTATTTTCCTCGGGAATGGGAAATCCGATGGTATGCGGATGGGAACCCAACCGGTCCTAGTCGAGCAAAGCTGCTACGTCGCTATATTAAAACCTTCGGCCCCTAGCTCTATGAGACCTCGGACGCGTAGACGTCCCGGCTGGCTCGGAATTAGCTTTAAAAGCCGCAAATCATGTGTATTACCTTGTGCGATTTTCTTACTACACCCCAATTTGATTTAACCATTCATTCAAATACATCTTTTCCCCTTTCAATAGTCAAACCGTAGCCCCCAGCATTACATTCCCCATGCGGCCGATCAGACGATCAGAAGGATTAAAGGATTCAAATTTTATCAAAACCTATGCCTTTTACTTCTCCGCAACGTCAAACGTGACTCCAGCCAATCAGATTGATGTTCGTGCTCTGTGTCGTAAGCTTACTGTGATAGCCTCTGGCCTAGGTGTTGAGGCCACCAACTAGCCCTCTGCGCCCAGGTTGTGGACGAGGCCACAATCCTTCGGACAAAACGTACCAAATAATCATATTCGGCTGAAAAGCCCTTTCAGCCCAGCTAAACTTCGCAGTTCTAGGGGTTTTTCAACACGGGCTACAAAACTGCTATCTCAGTTCAAAACCCATGTTGAAGGTGAACTATTCCCTTTAACCGTCCAGCTGATTATAATTTCCGCGTGACGTCAGAGGCTGACGCCCCCGTGCCGTGAGGGATTCAGTTGTGCGGGTGCGTTCTCTGACACGTGATGGCATTGACCTGCGGGCCAGCTAACTGCGCGGCATGTAACCTTAGGATAAATACTCCCTGGCATTGACCTGCGGGCCAGCTAACTGCGCGGCATGTAACCTTATAAGAAGGTACTTACTGGCATTGACCTGCGGGCCAGCTAACTGTGCGGCATGTAACCTTAGGAGAAAATACTCCCTGGCATTGACCTGCGGGTCAGCTAACTGCGCGGCATGTAACCTTAGGAGAAATACTCCCTGGCATTGACCTGCGGGTCAGCTGTCAGTGAGGAGCATGTCATATGGGCGCGTGGTGGGTGTTTTGTGCCTTGTTCATCAGGTGCATGCGAGTGGGTGTTCATCAGGTGCATCCGCTGCATGCGAGGAATGACTTAGAATGAACACGTTATATGCAAGGGCGGACTTCCATGGGGGCCATGCCCCCCCCCCCCCCAAAAGGTCCTGAGACTATGTTCTTGCCCTCCCCCCCCCCTCAAACGGTCGGACATAAGCTTGAAAAATGTGCGTTGCAACAGTCAAAATACAGCCATTCCACAGCAAACTCGACAAATTTACGCTGCCGCATTTCCGGGCCGCGGCATGACAACCAACACAAATATACCGCAATTGTTTACATTTGAATAACATTTTTGAAAATGGTGAACTTAATAACTAAGTGTTGGCATTACTCCCCTCGGCGACATTTAGATTCTCTGCACTTATCTTTCGTTTTTCAAAACTCTTTGACAAATGTCATTCTTTTAGCTGACCTTTCGTCATTTAAGTTATTAAGTTTTTAGAGTGATAAGCAAACACACAAATTTAGGGAAACCGCAGTTGGGCGTTTCCTAATTAAAACTGTCATTGCCGATCCTATTGTCGCTGATCTAGTTAAGCAAATTTCGCTGCCAACAACTCAATATCGATTTCTCATTTTTAAATATTTACGTCTTTTCCCACCCGACTACTAAATCGTTACACTAAAACGTCATTATCTCCACCAAAAACTGCACCCAATTTCACTGAAATTTGCCAGCATAATGGTATAATTAGGCCATAACGATCTTGCATAAATTTCCAGCAAAAGTGATCACGATATGAGTAACAAAAGTGAATTCACCGAAAACAATCAGGCAGATGTCATACCCGACCCCCCCTGCATAAGCAAGAAGTGGCACTATTTCATAGCTGTGGCTACATGTATAAGTAAGGCTAGCTTACCGAGTTCCGAAAAAGGCCGACGCAACGATTATGACGCAATATTGGCCCCCTAAAATACCTAACCTAACCAAATTCGTATTATAACATGGAATTCCACATTCAAAATGCTGTTAAGGCTTTATTACACGCAAACAAAACGGATATACATTTTTTCGTCATTTCAGCGGTCAGCCGACCCCCTTAAGAATTATCGGGTACGCCCCCTGCGAGTTGGTACTGAATATCCGTGACTTTTACTTACTTGTGTATATGCTACGGAAAGTGGTGTTCTGTGTGTTTTAATTTGATTTTTCACCGATTTTTTAACGTTTTTTTTTCTTCAAAAAAGTATTTTTTTCGAAAAAAAATGCTTCTTTTTTCACATTTTTTTTTAATCTGGAATGCCAAATAAGGTGAGAAGCCCAAATCCGCGGAGAAAAAAAATGGTACCTTTTTGCCAAAAAAAGTTGGCCCCCCAAACCGAACGGCTGGATCCGCCCCTGGTTATATGGCATTATTTAGTCTGCCAGCGTAATGCCAATTGCCAAGTTGGCTTTCGAGCTGGATGCCCTGCAAAGGCATCCAGCTTGAATCCAGCATTGCAGAAGTATATTTTTGTTGACCAAGCAGGGCCTAGCATGGGTGGAGCTTTTCAGAAAAAGTTGGTGGGGCAAAATGTCATATTGACTGAATGTTTTGTATGGTAAAGGTGAAAAATTTCATTTTTAACGTAAGAAAATCTTTAACCCTGACATTTGTGCATGGTTAAGGGGAAAAATGACTATTAAAATGTAAGGAAACCTTCAAATCTGAGAAAAGTTGGTGGGACCAGACTCAAAGTTGGTGGGGAAGTTGCCCCGCCATCTGAATAGGAAACTCCACCCGTGGGGCTTATGATAATATTCACTTGAGGAGGTCTTCGGCCCTGTGCAATTGTAGCTCAACCCCCTATTTTGTTTGTCGGCCCCGTCTACCCAGCTTTAAAAAAAAAAAAATTAGATGCAACAACATTATGAACGATCCCCACTCTGTCTCAGCGCCTTCTATTGGGTGGCTGACATCCATGCCGGTTTATAACAGACACTTCGGAAATACGCCGCTTGGTTGTTCTCAGATTCTAACTCAGGTGAAACAGTTTAGGCTCCAGAGGTCATCAAAGGTCAAAAAGTGATTTTTTACAAAACTTTTTTGTTTGCAAATAACTTTTTACTTAATCAAGATTGGTCAATATTTTTGCTGCCATCGTGTTTGTATCGTCATGGCGCTTCGAACCGCAGCAGTGTTGACCAGGTTAGGTCAACTAAAAAAATGGCCTTAGGTCAAGGTCAAGTGGTGACCAAAGTAGGTCATGATGCACATGTTTTTTCGATTTTGATTTTGTTTCCCGTTTGTTCCTAGTTATCATAGTTTACGATATATTAAAGGGACTGTCCCACCTTAACATAAGATTTGAGTTGAGATAGCCATTTTGCGTGCTTGGCCAATCTTAAATTACTATGGATATAGTTTTAACAAACCACTGAGGTCAATCGACAGAATACAAACTTCGATTGTATTTGGTTTGACATCTGTAGCATCCCACTCTACTGCTCGTCTCTCAAACTACCTGATATGAGAACATCGGTGCGCCCTGAGCCACGGATGTATAGGTACTCTCTTTACCTAAATGTTGAATTACAGTACGGACTTGTTTTACCTTTGGGCCCCATAACATTAAGCCATACACTATAACCTACTTATGGCAGCTGAAGGTTTTCTTTTTTTCCCAAAAATCCTTCCATATGGGACCGTCATCAGCCCAATATTAAAACTTATCTTCTTTATAAGTTGACACTGTATTGTAGAGAAAACACAATGTCATAAATCCGTGTTTGGCAGCATTCACTTCATATTTTGCACCACAAACGACGTACATTTGACACATTTTTTAAGGTGGGAGTGTTCCTTTAAGGGGCGTTCGAAGCAAAGTCCTAAAACTATAAAATTTGACCTTTGATGACCTCTGGTGATCTCAATATTGACCTGAGATAAAACAATACCCGGAGTAACTTCAAATGTCGATGTCAAGGGTTTTCAAAAGCCCCTTTCCGCGTCGTTTTAGCCCCTTTAGTTTTCGATTTATATGGGTGATTATCCCCCCCCCCCCACCCCACCGTGGCGAAGTTGTGTCTGAGGGCCACCAGGGCGTGGTTTAAGATTGCTCGACTGGATTTAAATATGTTAACATTACTCGTCTGGGTTAACATGTTCACATTACTCGTCTGGATTTAAATATGTTTACATTGCTCATCAAACATAAAGAGTGTTATCATGAAAGGCTACTTGCGATGTTGAAAATGAGGGCTTCTCCACGGCTGTGCGGCTGTGTGTGACCGGGCCTCTCCACGGCTGTGCGGCTGTGTGTGACCGGGCCTCGCGTGGTTGTCGATCACGCAGCAGGCGTCTTCACACGGCGATCCTGGCTAGGCTGTGTGCTACCGGGGCCTTCCACGCTGTGCGGCTGTGTGTGACCGGGCCTCGCCGATATGCGGCTAGTGTCGGCGCGTGCTTTGACCGGCCTCTCCACGCGCTGTGCGAGCTGTGTGTGACCGGGCTCCAATGCTGTGCGGGCTGCTTGTTTGACACGGGCCTGCTCCACGGTCACTTCGCACGGCTGTGTTGACCGAGGCCATTCCCACGGCTAGTGCGCGCGTTGGGTGACCGGGCCTCTAATCCCTTGCGCCTCTGAGGTGTGTGTGTGTGGAAATCGGTCTTACAGGGACTGTGCGTGTCGGCTGTGGTGTGACGGCCTCTCCACGGCCTGTTGCGCGCTGTGTGTGACGGGCTTCATGGCGGTGCATCGGCTGTGGTGACCTGTGCGGCTGCGGCTGTGCGTTTGACATGGCTGCACTTCCCAGCTGTGGCTGTTGTCGTTTGACCGCAGGTCCTACTCCACGGGCTGTTGCGCTGTGTGTGACGGGCGCTCTCCACGGGCTGTGCGGCTGTGTGTGCTGTGCGGACTTGTGTGTGACCGGGCCTTCCATGGCTGTGCGGCATGTGTAGTGCGGGCGCTCTCATGGACTGGCGGCTGTGTGTGACCGGGCCTCGCCATGGCTGTGCGGCTGTGTTTGACCGGGCCTCTCCACGGCTGTGCGGCTGTGTGTGACCGGGCCTCTCCATGGCGGTGCGGCTGTGTGTGACCGGGCCTCTCCACGGCTGTGCGGCTGTGTGTGACCTGTGCGGCTGTGTGTGACCAGACAGCGGGAGCTGGAGCGGGAGGAGGCGGAGCTGACCAGCTCAGTGGACGCTCTCTGTGTGCGTGTGCGCCACTGGAGCGTCAGTGGCCGTGACCAGCAGCGGCCGGCCAGCGCACCGGCCCCCCGCCAGCCGGCAGCGCGACCGACACCGACACAGGACACACCTCCTGCGGCACAGTCATCACAGGTACGCACTGTTCTGAAGATGACGTCCAGCAGAGTGGTATGAGGTAGTTTGCGGCTCATGAGGTAAAAATAACACTCGTATACTTTGTCAAAAATTGTGATAAACTTGTATTGATTAACCCACGTCGTCCCAGTTCTCGACGGATCTCGACAGTCTCATCACAGTACCGCACTAGTTCTGAAGATCCGCGACCGACACGACAACAGGACAAACACTCCTGCGCACACGTCAATCCCAGAGATACTCGAACTGTTTCTTGAAGATCGCACCGACACATTCATCACTGCGGCAAATCCCATCCATCACAGGTACGGCACTGTTCTGACAGATCAGCGACCGACACCGACACAGGACACACCTCCTGCGGCACAGTCATCACAGGTACGCACTGTTCTGAAGATCGCGACCGACACCGACACAGGACACACCTCCTGCGGCACAGTCATCACAGGTACGCACGTTCTGAAGATGACGTCTCAGCCAGAGTGGATATGAGGTAGTTGCGGGCTCAAATAGAGAGTAAAAAATACACAACTCGATGGATTTGGTCAAAAATTGTGATAAACTTGTATTGATTAACCCACGTCGTCCCAGTTCTCGGCGCCACCTTCGCCCTGTGGGGGGAGGGTCGACGCTCCCGCCCCTCAAACTTGGCTCGATGGGACGTAGACAAAAACCAAAAATATGGTTGGAGAGCTCGTCAAAAAATCCCAGAAGCTATTTCTGTCATTTTCGGGCTCAGGTCAATATTGAGGCCATCAAGGGTCATTACAGGTCAGATTTTCCAGTTGCAAGACCTCGCTCTAGAAGACCCCAAATATCTCGGGAACTATGATAGCAAATATGTAAGAACAAAGGGAAAAAGCAATCAAAAACTCTTGGGAAATGCAGTCGCTTAGGTTGCCTCAAATATCGATATCAAGTCAAGTTTACACTCCATAGGTCACCGAAGTCAAAAGGGATATTTTTTGCATGACTGTTTTTCGCCAATAGTTTTGTTTTCATCTGAATTCAGGTAAAGCAATAACTTGACGTCATCGCCTTCATCTTGTCAAGGCGCTTCGAATCATATGGATGGCGACCAGGTTAGGCCAACGTAGAACTTTGACCTTAGGTCAAGGTCAAGTGGTGAATCAAGTAGGTCATGTTTCACTTTGGGAGACTTGTCTCGACAAGACAAACGCATTGTTGCCGGTTTCACTTATTTGTCTGTCGAGAGTTATTAACAAAAAGTGTTGATGATCTCGGATGACCTCGGCTGACCTTGTAAGGGTCCCTGAACACAAATTGCACCTTGTTTTAGGGTCATCTAGAATGGCCTATAATAACATGATCCAGAAGAAATTGGACTGATATCATGCGTTTTCTCGGAATAGGAAGTATTTGAACATTTCCCCATTCACTTATGATGGGGACTTTTCCTATTCTTTTCCCCATTCCCCATTCACTCCTGAAACTGACCCAACCTTAGGTCACCAATATACAAATTCCGAGATATATGAATTGTAGGAACCTTTTACTGTATGCAATCATGTAAGTTTGAAACCGATCTGCCAAAAACTGTGGCTGTGGTACGACCATAACTTTTTTGGAGTTGGGGTCACGTAACCTGACCTGACCCGATGTCAAAATTTTAGCACATAGTGGGTGATTGCTGCTCGAAAACCTGTTCCAAAAACGGAGTCGTTTTTCTGCTTTCCTCGAAAAACTTTAGGGGACGACGCATCCAGCCACGGCGCGGGTTTTGCTAAATTATGATAGTTAACTTACAGCCGTTTTCAACATCCCAATTATTGAAGCGGACCAGGAGTGCTGCGCAGGTGCTTGTGTGAACCTTATTTCTGCATATTTATCCCTGGCTTTGCTATGAGAGTGTCCGCCAGATCAACGGCTGAGGGCTCTTTGGTCCCGGATGGCAGGATCAAGAGCTGTATGATATTTGTAAAGAGTTTTCGATTGTTTGTTTTTCGTTTGTCCCTAGCCATCATGGTTCCAGAGATATTTGTGGATTTCTGGAGCAAACTACTAGATCCCAGTAAGGCGCCATAGTTTGCAATGAACGAGGGAGCGCGAAGGAAATGTAGGTATGGCGAATTGTAACGCCATCTGGCTTAACGCCAGTTTCTGAGATGCAAAAAGGGTGCGGACGTGCAGAGGCACCCCACCGTGACTTGTGGGAAAGTGGCGGCTGAGGGATCCCTAACCACACACCATATTTGCTCACAATATGGCCAATCCGCTGCGGAGTTTTGCGAGCAAAAAAAAAACACTTATCAACACCCCTCACGCGGCACGCGCCATGCGCAGTGGTAGCCACCGACGTGAGTCGGCACTGGTCTCAAAACAGGGTAGGTTGGATGGGGATTGGGACTGCTCACTGCTCAGCAAAGAAGCCCGATTGCCAATCGGTCATGCGGTTACAGAGATATGGCTTCTCAAAGGCGTCGACACGGGCCGGGTCGGGCCGAACCTTACACCACTGAAGGACGAGCGAGTGCGAATTGCTCTTAAAATTTGAATATATCCCGGCACGGCGACATTTTAACGCTGCCACCCACCCACCCCCGCACCCCGGCGCGGCGAAGGTGGCGCTGAGCTCCGGCACGTTGTGGGTTAAACTGAGCACTTAAAGTTAGAATATCTGTATCGAATGCTCGTAAAAGGCGCTTGACGGCCAACGCACGTCATTGTGACTCCGACCATCAGCGGGTTTTGGATATTTCCCGTACCTCACGGGGAGCATGGCAGCTCTGTGGAGAAGGTCGCCGGTTCGATCCCGATTGGCGCCGTCCTTTTGTCTTTCGCGCATCCCGCCAGGTTCTGCACTGGAAGGAGGGATCGGGCAGCAATCTCATTCGCTGGCTCTTTAATTAACTGTGTTTGAGTATTATGTAAAATGTATGTGCAATGCTGCCATGTATCGGATATACGCCGAATCTATCTCTAATTAGCAACCGCGTATACGATATGGGAGACGTGATGGGGGACGGGACGGAACCGTGATGGCATGGTCGTGGCATCTAACTAGCTAAGTACTTCAAACTTGGCTATGCTTCGCGTTTACGTTAGACAAGTGTGAATGTCGTATACGACAACGCTTGTAGGGTGTGTTCTGTGTCGTACAGCGTGGAGGCGGCATGTGATGTGATTGTGCACTGCACGATGCTGGGTGTGATTGTGGTACAGATTAAGGCGCTGTGATGTGATGAGTGTGCAGTGTGGTGTGTTTGTGTCGTTATGTTGAGACGGTGTGTGTGAGTGCTCACCCTGCAATTGTGGATGGTGTTTGTGGTCGTCAGGTGGAGGCGGTGTGATGTGCATGCTGATGACTTTCAGTCGTGGGCATGTTTTGTGGTCGATCAGTTGATTGCCGGTGTGATGTTAGTGACTGCCCAGATGTGGTGGCCATTTGTGTCGTCGACGTGTGGACCACGGTTGAATGTTGACTGTGTGACCTGAATGTGTTGTGATCTGTGTTCGTCAGATTGAGGCGATGATGACTGTAATGTGTGAGTGTCGGTGCCTTAGTTTTGTCGTCAGACGGGTTCGAGGCGGTGTGATGTGTGACTGCAAGTGGGTGTGTATTTGTGTCGTCAGTGTGTGTGCGTGCAGTGCCGGATTGTGACGTTGCAGAATGAGTCGCCTGCAAATGCTGCAGGTGGTGTGTTTGTGTCAGTGTGACCGAGGCGGTGTGATTTGATGTGTGACTGCGCATGTGTTGTGTGTTTGTGCGCTCAGGTGGAAGGCGGTGGCCGCGTGTGATGCGTTTCTGCCGTCAATCACGGAGCGGAGCTGACGGAGGCTTGGGTAATCCATCGACACCGTACCGACCTGGTTTTTTGAAGCTGCAGCACCTCGTCACCGTCGGTGACGAAAGCGCCCAAGATGCCAGCGACATTCGCGCTAAAATGACTCGGGGGCTAACTCGTGATGATTTCACTGTACGGACTCCACATATTACGTAACCTCGTGACGTTAACATTGTCGTTTAAGATCTAAAGATCTCTTAGTATTTATTCGTATCGGTATATACTCTCTCAGCTCTGAACCCATCTTGTCTCCACAATTGACTGAACTCGATTCAATGTTCTTCGTGATATGATTTTATGCAATATATTATATTTCACTGCGAATGAGGGGAATTGTGGGCTTCATCCGGCCATACAAATAAAAATACCATTTCTAGTCTTCCTTACACCGCTGAGCAATTGTCGAAGTATTCTCATGGCCATCAAATCACGATCACAACAAGGCTTTCATAAGGTGTCTTTAAAACCCAATACTACTTGGCTTTACTGAACCGACTCTAATGGCCATAATTACGTCTAATTAATCATTTATAGACTTGGTCAAGGTCAGTTGGCACAAAAGTTCCAAATTAAGGCTTTCTGGAGTGTCAATAACTGGTATTTCCATAGTTGTATTTAGCTTTGTTGGGCTTTGCAGTGCAACTATTAATCACACTTAGGGCTCTTAAAACTATAATTCATTGTTTATTCATTTAAACAGAAGCAATTTGTCAGAGCAAAAGATTTCAAGGTCACAGGTCGAGCTCACTTTGTCAAGTAGGTATCTACTAAATGTAATGCGGACCCAGGCTCATAACCAGGAGACCGAGTGGGGCGTCCACCCCCGCTTGGAGGCCTGGCAGACCCTTTTCGGCGCACTGCGCACGCCGGGAAGGGCCGACGAGACCGCGTAAAGTGCGCTATCATGGTCTCTAAGAGTCGGAAGACCACGCGAAGCGTGTTTAATGCGTGCGTGCGTGCATGACGTTGTTGTTCCGCCGTCCGGCAGATAAGTGTCTGTCAGAGGTGGTGGAGCACGTGCAGTGGTACGAGCAGCTGCAGGAGCTGGCCGACCGCCGGCGGCAGGTGGTGTCCGAGTGGAGAGAGCGGCGACAGGCGTCCCGCGCTGCCGCCGTCGTCACATCCGATACAGCCGCTACTGGTGGGACGCACCACAAGGTAGGACAGCCAAGTTACCGGCCGACGCGTGTGTGTACTGTGAGGCTACAGACAGGTTGATGATGAGTTGCTGTTATTTTCCAGGGAGTCAATTTGAACCAGTCGTGTTCAGTGTTGAGTTATTAAACAAGTTCACATGCTGACCTGCAAACTGATATTTATTTATTTTTAATACTCATCATTTTACATTTAATTAATCAAATGTAATGAAATAATCATTGGATTAAATGATAGATTAATATTAATATTATTAACAGCGAGTGAGCTATTTGTACGTTGCACGCGATACCGCCACCGGCGCGTAAGCAGTTTCATGGTCTAATCCGGTCTACTGGCTACATGTAGCAAGTCGCTGAATACATGACTACTGTGTTTGAAGATCGAGGTTTCATCAGTGCCTGATGATAGCGAGTGCGGAGGAGCTTGATTTGGGCCGACAGGTGGCTTGGGGGTGCGGGGGGGGCACCCCTGGCCGCCGACAGCGATGCCCGCCACCGCCCCTGCGCGGCCTGCACCGCCCGTACCCGCCCCTGCCTTGCCGCCCGCGCCGCCGCCGTTTCGCTGGCGACGCACTCAGCGGTGGGAGCGTGAGGCGGCACGCGGCGCACGGCGGGCGATTGGCGACTGAGCCTGCGCCACGCGCACGATTGAGCATGGAGAGTTCAGAGCGCGCACAGTGCGCGGCAGGCAGCAGCACCAGCAGCAGCAGAACCTGCTGCACGCGCGGCTGGCCGCCAGCGTGCTGCCCGCCTTCCGGTGAGGCTGGGATGTGGGGACTGAGTCCGTGTGGCTGGGACAATTAATGCATTATATCGTGCCTTCGTGAAGGAAAACCTTAGCCTTGACATTTGACCTGTTCCCGTGCCTTCATCGTCATGATCCAGGCAGCTAGTTACGAGTTGTGACGGTCTGGTGTGTGGTTTCCTTCGCCAGCCGGCGGGACGCCCTGCAGATGGAGCGTCGGAGCTCTGCCCGCCAGCAGAGCTCGGCCCGCCAGCAGCGCTCGGTGGCGCCTCGTCCCCGCAGCGCCCCCGTCCGGCCGCGCTGTCCAGCCCGCCTGCTCGCCGACACCAGCGCCACCCGCCGACGGCGGCAGCCGAGCGAAACACGCGCCGGCCCGGTCAGCGTCGGCTTGTCGGCCGTGCCGCGCAGGTCAGCAGCTCTGTTCCAAGCTGTGCAGTGTACCAGGGGTGGTGGATCCGGGGGGTTATGAGGCCAAGGGTTGATCTTTTTTCGTTACTGTTCTTTATTTCAGGTGGCTGCAAAAGGATGATAGGTACTAGTGTTGTCAATTGGATACCAAAATTTTGGTAACCGAAAAAATTGTGTGAAGGATTTGGTCCGTGTGTTGTTACACCGTCCGTCCCTGTGTGTTGTTACACCGTCCGTCCATGTGTGCTGTTGCACCGTCTGTCCCTGTGTGCTGTTACACCGTCCGTCCCTGTGTGTTGTTACACCGTCTGTCCCTGTGTGCTGTTACACCGTCCGTCCCTGTGTGCTGTTACACCGTCTGTCCCTGTGTGCTGTTACACCGCCCATGTCCGTGTGTTGTTTTAACGTCCGTCCTTGTGTACTGTTACACCGCCCGTGCCCGTGTGTTTTTACATGCCGTTGTTACACCGTGTGCTGGGATTTGTTGCAGGGGTATACCTGAGTGGCGGGCCGGGCTCTAGTGCTCTGCTGATGTTGCCTGAGACACATGCCAGAACGGTGGAAACGCCACTCCATCGGACGCTACCATTGCTGATGTCGCTGGATGTCAGAGACACCCGTGCGGCCTGCACGCAGGTGGTTTGACACTGATATGCCATTCTAATGTGGGTAACTTTGACACGCAATGTTGATGGCCAACTGACTGTGCTCAATACTAATGGTACAAATTATGACTGATGGTTCAGTATTTGTCCCGTTTGTGTTAATTCCTGGTGCATTTCGGAGTTGATGCGGTACTCTGAGCTTTCATTGTTGAATGTGTGCGTCGGTGGGCTGATTGCGTGCGGACCCTGCCGTAGCAGACGGCATCGCTATCTTCTCAGTGACATTGTGCCATCTCAGTGGCGCTGCCAGGGAGTCACCTGAAGTCGCCAGGCCACCCGAAACGAGCCTACCTGATGACAAAACACGCTTATTTGGGACGTCGATCCCGTTTCCGCCAAGTAATTATGGCACTGTCGCGGGGGGGGGGTGCGCGCGCGGATTTGTTCCTGAGTGCATGTGTCGGTATGTGTGTGCGTGCGTCGTGCGCTGTGTGCGGGTGGGTGTGCGTGTGTGCTAGTAGTTAGTACCCTAAGGTGCTTGCGAGCATTTGTGTGTGCGTGTTGCGATGTCGTTTCGTGTATTTATTCATCCCTTGAAATTTCTGATTATCGCAATAAGCGTAGTTCACTAAGAAAATGAGAGCCGTTTTCACGAAGGATTATTGTGCAAAACTTGTTCAAATGTTTTTAAAAGTTCCGACGATCCATCCCTAACTACACACCTTTTACATGCGATTTTTTACTTGAAATGTTCCTCATAATTTTGTAATATGTTGGTAAAAAATATAATATGTTGACAAAAATTGCGGTTTTGGTGGTAATAAGCAAGATAAGTATTGATAGGTCGGTTGTGTCAGTCTTCACCAACTGAAACTTTGAAAAACTGTTCAGAAATATTTAGAGAGATTATGTGGCGTGTCTGACGCTTTTGATAAAAGTTGTTTTTGTAACGCTCCGTGTCACGGGCCGATCGAAAATGCTTATGATCCATAACTATCACATACACATACACACACACACACACACACACACACACAAACACACACACACACACACACACGCACACGCACACGCACACGCACACGCAACATATGTCATAAAGTGACGTGAAATAAGGATACGTCCAATTAATAAATCAACGCTATCAATATCAATAATAGTTCTAATAATATTAATCAATAGTTTATCCGTCCCTACCCAGTAAGCATGCCGACCTCGGCCCGATGTCGGGATGTGGACGACGGTTGTTAAGCTGATACACGATAGCTGGCTGAATCCCGCACCGAGTCGGACAAAATTATATCACTGGTTTGCTAGGTGGCCTGTTCACGGCTCGTTGGAAAGGTTCTGACTTCTGAGCACTGAACTTATACAATATATAATACTATATATATATTATATATATATATTAATAACATAATATATATATATATATATATATTTAATGGCTTGTAATGGCGATAAGCCGAAAGCTTGTTTGCTTATATTTCTGGAACTATTTTTATTAATATAAATATATTGAACATGGTTACATCACTTTTTTCCATCTGTAATATATATAATATTATATTATATATAAATATTTATATAATATATATATATATAATATTATTATGTGTGTGTGTGTGTGGTGTTGTATTATAAGTTCTGAAGGGTGTCAAACTACGGGAGTAGCACCATTGGATAGCTGAGCTTACGCGGAATATAGCGATGTATTTTTCTCTCTCAAAAATCCATAAAGCGCCTTCTTTATCGACATTTGGTATTTGTGTTCGAAATCGCTCCCCTTTCGTTTGGCCAGGGCTACTGCGTACGGTATGGCGAAAATGCAGACCAATGACATGTCTACCGATTTGTCATGCTCTGCATGTCAAGGTCTCATTGAATGCAAAGCAATTAGGAGAGAGAGTGGAGAAATGGGACCCAGGAGGACAGGGACGTGTAAATATCTTAGAGATGGGCAGCGCCCGACCGCCGATTTTACCTTCACGTTACCGGTTACTCTTTTTTATATTAGGCAACGTTGGAAAATATCAGTTGTTGTTTTATGGTGCAGGGGAATGCTGTGCGGGGTGACTGCCAAAAACTATGCTTTTCGAGTGTTATTCCAAGTTTTGTGCGTTGTCAGTCAAAACTTATTTTCCACTTTGAGCATTGCAGTGTTTTTAAGCTTACATGGTCTTTATCTGCATGCTTGCATTCAGGAAGTATATCACGATAATTTGGAAAAATGACGAAGACTTCGTCTAGTAGCTAGCGGACGCCGCAGGAGAATTGGGACGCCCGTTTCAATTTATCATGTGGGTTTCCAATTCCTCCTGCGGTATTACGATTTATCTGGCCCTAAGCTCTTGAATGCAATTAGAAGCAAAATGCACTCAGGTATTTACCATTACAAATTAGTTTGCAGACACATGAAGCTATGTAGAACTGTGTCCAAATGTCCTTAGTATGTCTCAATTTTCATCAGTCTGTCCCTTATCTACTGCGTTGTGTCCCTATCTCCTGTAAAGCAAGGTCTTTGTTTTTGCTGGCCACGAGACGTATCCTACCGCAAAGTCAATATTATTTGCTAACTTGACGCAAAAAAATGTACAATTTATTCGTTGGTATGTAACAATATTGATTAGTTAGTATATTTTTGGAGCAATGCCTTCTCAAAGTTGAACTTGCAAAAGTGTCCCAATTCCCCCCACTCTCCCCTAGATGGTTTGGTTGGTTGCACGGCTGCATCAAAGCCAAGCACTCACGGTGTCGGCACTAAAATGCACTCGCCACTCCCGCCCGCGCCTCACGCGCAGAATCGCCCCTCGCGACACGCATGCTAAGCACTGCGCGCCGCCGACCCGGCTTACGGAGCGGGCTCTCGGCCAGTCACGGAAAAACGGTGCATCGCATGTTGAAAAACCTAGCTCTGTCCATTAGCCCAGCTATCCAAGGAGATCGTGACAAATTTTCGGCCACCTCCGATCGCTACAAAAGGTACTTTTGGACAATTGAATGCACCATATTTGTCAGACGTAGCCTCTGACCGGGACTGGGCGCTGGCCTGGCTCGGCCAGCTTCGAGTCCATGTGTACGATGTGACGTCAGATGCCACTGCGGACTGCGCGCGGTCATGTCCTGACCCTCACCGGAGGGGCGATTAATTATGCGCGTGAGGCGCGGGCGGGAGTGCGCCTTAGTCCGACACCGGGAGCGCTTGACTGATGCAGCCGTGAAACCAACCAAACCATATAATGGCTTTGCATTCTCGTCTGGTCTGCACGTCAAGGTCTCGTATATGAGACCTTGACGTGCAGATCAGGACAAATCTGTAGACATGTCATTGGTCAGCATTTTCGCCACATCATACGCGATAAATCATACGGCCAAATGAAAGGGGCGCGATTTCGGACAAAACGTCGATAAAAAGTCGCTCGATGGAATTTTAAAATAATTGCATCACTGGGTATCGCGTGAGCTCAGATTTCGATTAGTGCATCTCCCGTAGTTTGACAATTCCGAATCGTTCCAACGGCCGTCGGTTGCAGGCCGATACTTGGCGGAATGTTTCACCGCTCCGTAATGGTCCAATCCAACAGAGGGAAGGCGATAACGAGTGATGTGTGGTGAGGCCGCGCGCGGACCAAGGCTGAAATATACGCAGAGCCTACTAAGAATGGTTATCAAGTTAGGCGACGATGTCTGTGATGACCATTTTAAGAAAGCAATGCCTGTGAACCATATGTAAGGGTGCGATTGATAGAGCACTGCACGACCATACTTTAAGACGAATTATGTATTTCACATATCCTATATTGTAATTCGCACACTGCATTTTTTGGATATAATCATGAGGTGGATTCAAGGAAGTTTGGATTTGTAACTTCGGGATTCGGCACTGAACGTATCGGCCTGCTGATCGGCCTTGCGCACACTAGCGGATCCAGGGGGCGGCAGGGGCGTTAGCTCCCCCATTATTGCCTGAAATGACGAAATTTGACATATATTCCACTGTAGAGGGAAATCTTAATAAACTTTTACAATAAGGCTATATTTGTCTTAAACCGTTCAGTAAGGTAAAGGAAGCAAATCCGATGAGTTTTTAGAATTTGATGCAACTTTTTAAAAATTTAGCCCCCAAATGCCCCAGTTCTGGATCCACCAGTGCTGTGCGCACCTGCGGGTCAGCTGCGCGGCGCGTGATGAAGACCCTATGTCGGCCCTGGTTCTCTCCCAGTGTCAGATAATTGCGTATCTGTTTACGGCAGTGGAACTAAGAAAAACTTGGACAGGCTTCAAAAAATTATTAACTTCTCCGCGAAGGTCATTTTTGGGCGGAAGAAATTTGATCACGTGTCTGACCTGTTGGAGAGCTTGGGCTGCCGACTGCGGAGGGGTTGGTGATGGAGTGCACCCTGACCTGGCACATAAAGTGTTGAGAACCGGAGAACCACATGAGCTTGCCGACATGTTTGTTCGTGTACATGAGACGCGCAGTCGCAGTACTCGACAGGACGACCAGCCAGCTTCACCTATTTCGTACGAGATCGGAGACGGGGAAAAGGCGTTTCGCTCGCCGGGCACGGCGGGCAGCGGCGGGCCTCAACCACTGCCTCGTGACGTCACGGAACTGAACCCAGTACGGTTCAAAGACCTTTGTTGAGGGCGTCATTTGCCGCGTTGCTCGCTGGCGGCGCCGGTAGGTGACGTCTCGTATGCGTAGGTTAATCATGTGAAAATGTGCCTATGTCAAAGCGACTTAATGTTATAGTGTGCCTGCATGACGTGTGTATTTTGTATGCTTTCGTGTTTGAGTGTGTTGACCTGACTTCCCTCCGCTTTAAATTTCTGACCGGGAAAATGTAAAAGGCACATGGTACTGGCATTGGAGTGGAATTTCCGGAAATACAATAACAATCGTGAAACGTGCTTTTGATATGTCAATCATTAAAGAACACCGTAAAGCATCTGGCGTCAACGCGCTCGAACCCTGGTACTGATGCTGCTCGAAAGTCGACGGCGATACCGACCGAGCCACCTACGCTGACGTCAGACGTGCGTGGCACTGTTATTCAGTCTCGAAAGTTTGATCTCCGCTGGCTCTGAATAGCTGGCCTATTGATCTTCAAGTCAAACAGCCTGACCAGTGACCATCAGCTGGGTCGCGGCACATTCCCTTCCCACACCACCTCATACCTCCTCTCTATTCCCCCTCCGCAGGTCACGCACCTGTCACTTAGTGTCAGATATAGATCAATGATCTGGACCTCTTCAATCCCGTTTAAACTACCTCGGCGGCGACGCCCAGGTGACATTCCTGACCGGGCGGTTGGACCAGGGACCGACTAGTTGGGGCGAAAAAGAAGTACACCCTCTGGCGTCCGTGGACCGCGCGGGGGAAAAACCTGATTCTGTCAAGTGGTCAGAGCGTCCCGTCTGCTGGGTCGGCAGCCAAACACCACCCGCTGGGTCAGGTCACGAAATATAAGCAATGAAAAACAAAGCGTTGCAGCCAATGGTAGATCGACCAAAACATAGCACTTTACTTCGCATAATTCGATTAAAATATGTTTTGAGCCTTATCTAGGCCGTAGATTCACGCTTTAAAATTGACACACCCGTCTATTGAATGGTTTTCGAGTACAGCAAGAGTTCGAGAAAGGTTTGCACAACATCGAGTAACATATTTGCTCTTTACTTAATGTTGATGATAGTCGACTTGTAGTACATTTGGCCATACATTAGCCATACATTTGGCAGCATTAAATTTTTCGCTATTTCCCGAAATTCCTTGATATGACGTCATCAGCCCAAATATTAAGACTCAACTTGTTTTGAAATTGAGCACTGTTTGTGAGAAACAAATGTCATAATCGTGTTCGGCAGCAATAACTTCCTATTTAACACCACAAGCGGCGTGCATTTGATAACTTTTTGGAAGGTGGCAGTGTCCCTTTAACACATCTAGCGAAAACAACGTACGTATATGTGTAACATCTAAAGACTGCATCATGGTGTTCGGTGCAGCCCGGTACCGTGAGCCGGCTCGGGCGGCGGGAGGGACCGCTGTGCTGTGCGGCCGTCCGGGCCGGTGCGCTGTGGCCGGCGGCGGGTGTCACGTGACCGGAGGTGACCTGCGCGTGACCCGCCGCCGGCCCGCGATTCCGCCGGGGACTCTGACGCCGAGTGGTCGCGTTTGTCTTGAGTGCTACACTATAGACCAAGTGACACAATTCACACCGGAGGAGAGGCGGCATAACAGTGTGTCGCGTCTACCGATACATCAACCAGTGGTAGACTGCGCCGCGCGGCACACGAAGATTGCGGTACAGCCTACCTATTCTCTAGGCGGGGCGGCAGCAAGGAAACTGTCGTAAGGAAACACCGGCTCGCGTTGATTTGACATGTTTGCTGGATGCTGATGAATCCGCGGCCGCGGGGCCAGTGATCCACAAAGTTTAAATCCCAGCAAATAACAGTGTGCAATGTGTTTGTCCTTGACCTTCCGTGGTGTAAGGAAACAAAATATTATTCCGTTGTGTAAGGGAAAATCTGAATATGAGCGGTCCTGCCCAACCCGGCCCGCCGTGACGCCTTTGAGAGGTGCATATCTGCAACCGCACATACGATTAACAAGCAGGCGTCTCTACTGAGTTGTTTACGAGAAGTTAAAAAACATGATTGGATAGGGCATCTGCCCTACCCTGCTTGAGTCCAGTGCCGACTCGCGTAGGTGACTATCACTGCGCGTGGCACGTGCGGAGTGAGGGGTGTTGAAAACTGTTTCTCGCAAAAAAACAACAACAAACAAACGCAACGGCTGCGCAGATCATCAATCATGTGCCTATTTGATGTGTGCTTAGGGACCCCTCAACCGCCACATTTCCACAAGTCAGGATTCGGGTGTGTCTGCACGTGTGCACGTGCACATCCCAATTCTACATCTCAGGAACGGTTGAACTGATTGTGATCAAATTTGGTGTGTGGTTAGGGACCTCTCAGCCACCACTTTTCCACAAGAAAGGGGCGGGATGCCTCTGCTCGTGCACTTGTACACACCCACCACGTGACGTTCTTATTCGGATTTCTACATCATCCGTTGCAGGGGCGTAGGAACTCATTT
>VOPJ01004691.1:0-15808 GCA_014673585.1 Semibalanus balanoides
GTTGTGACATTCTGACTCTGTGCTTTATATTTATATGACGTCATAAGGACCCAACCCGTCAATCGGAGTCAAGCAGCAGCCGTCGCCAGTTATCGTGGAACATTTTAAAAGGCAATACATATCGGGATGTAATTTGTATGGGGTAAAGAAATATAACGGAAACAGGAAGGGTGGCGGAACACACGATTGTCACGCGCGCGAGAGTCCATGTCACTATGCAAGCTCTGAGAGCTGTTCCATTTGAACCGGTATTGGTTGGCGCGAGTTATACTATAAACTTAGGATAGTTGACATTAATAGAAGAATTCTACCTTTTTATGAGGACTAGTGTGGTAAATATTAGTGCTTTGCTTCTGTGGTAAAGCTAGCATAACTTGAGTAAAATCAGCGTTACAGACGATTCCCATGGACCAGGGTGTGGCAGGAAACAATTGCAATAATATAATTGAACCTGACCTAACCTTTACAGTAATTCAAGTCGCAAGGACCCACTTCTAGAACGCTCCACTCGCATTCGCTCGCTGCGCTGCGGCCCTACCGGGGGACTGTCCCTCCAGGCCCCCCTACCATCTCGTAGACAAAACGAGATGATTATATAAAACATATTGCGAGGACTTTCTATGAAATATATTTCTACTTCACAAAAATCGCTGGTTTTAGTTAAATACTTCAAATTGAGGTGAAATACCACAGATTGAGGTAAAATACCCGAACAGCGAAAATACCAGATTAAAAAAAAGCAAAAAAAAACGCAAATGACCTTAAAAATAGGTAGACAAAAATTATCCCCATAAATGTTTAGCTTGACCAAGCACACGTGATTCAGCATTTTATTGTCAGCGGGAGCGTCCTTCGCTGGCCTCAGGTGATCACGTGACCGGGCGAGTCAGATAGGGGCTGGCGGGGCCCAGTGCGTGTCGTGGCCCGCAATCACCACCAACGTGAATACAGCGTAGTGGTTACCGCCTAACATATGGCTACAATAGAGGTGGCAAAAGACGTGGATCCGAGGGACCCGGTCTCCTAGACCAGTCTATGGAGCCCAGTCTCGGTCCAAGACTGGGTCCCGCCAAGATGAACACTCATTGGGTACAGATGGGGTCCAAGGGCACATGTGAGTGTGTTATATAGTGCTAATTTTCACGTGAAATACGATGCTGATACGCAGGTTTTCGTGTGCTGTTGGAATCTGAATGTATCGCATTTGCACAACAATAGTTTAGTTTACCTTGCAATAACTGTAGAGTGCAGATTTGTCAATATAAATTTTGCAAAAGCGACACTTTGGCTAGTTGGGTCCACTGGGTCCAAACTTGCCTTGCACCGGGTATGACTGGGTCCATTTTTTGAGTTTTTGGAGACCGGGTCGGGTCTGGGTCCTAAAAATATCAACTTTTGCCACTCTAATCGCACAACGCAGAACTGTACAACCAGACAACGCAGAATGTAACCAATTTAAAGGGAGTGTGCCTACTCACATCGGTCATGTGGAGTTTTTGACACTGGTCTATAGAACATATTTTTCCGAATTTATCCATATACTTCATTTCTCCAGATTCAGTCTAGTTGCTGAGATATTCCAAATTCGCCAAGATCATGCTGGCAGAGCAAAATTATCCATATTCGCCAGATAGCTTTCGCTATTATAATTATTGCCCTTAAAATACAACGCTAGCATATATTGTTAGCACTGGCCCATAGAAAACAACTCGTGCACGCTGATAGCAGCTGCCGAACAGAGCCTCGATAACTATTTTTCATTGTTCGTATGGGGTTGTTTATTATATTTGATGCGCCATTGTAGGTAACATCTTCGTTACTCTGTTTATAGTGGCGATCGTTTATGAATTTTGAAACAAAACAAATGCAAAACAGAATATACGTAAAAATTCAACTAAAGGGGCACCAGACGTGAATTTTATCGTAACCAATGATCAAACCAAAAGCTTCTTACCGTAATAAAATATATTTGACATTCCAAAAAAGTAGGCACATTCCCTTTAATACGATTTTTTACAACATCAAGGTGTGCAAATCTGTATTCACATCGAACGAGTAGTTGCATACAAATACACTTATGCAAACAATAGCTATGGTCGGGTCGGGTCGCTCATATGCGGATCGACTTCGACTAATAGAGTTGACGGATGACCCCGCGTCCGCTCGGTATTAAGACCCGAGGGTACTGGAAAATACAAATGACGCATAGCACACCAAAGCTGGGCAATGTAAAGATCTCCTTTGAAGAGTCTTTTTTACCCACTTATAGCCACTTGGTATTTTTTATATTTTGGCTCGAGCGTTTGAATGGACGGCTTTCCGAGGTCAGTAACCGCGCTAAGCAGAGCTTGTTACGCAGGCACTGACCCGTACCGTCCGATCGGGCAATTTCTGGCAGCCGGCAGTTTAGAGGCGAGCGTTTTACGTGCTTGACGTACCTGAACACGCCCCCCCCCCCCTCTGACGTCCCCTGACCTTGAGTGCGACCGCTGCCACCAGCCGCAGGCCATCTCCGTCAGGGGCAAATAGCGAGCGCCGAAGTGACTCGAACCAGCCTGCCACACCGGGTGAGGTCAAAAGTCCAGCGCTCTCCCGACCAGACTTGTGATTGATTCTGATTTAATCATTCTTATTTTACGTGAATCATTCATGAATCGATTCACCTCTTCATGAATGATTCAATGAATCATTGATTGAATCTTCATTCATAGAAAATATGGTGATTGATCATTCATAGCAACAATGATTAATGAATGATTCTTTTTTGGGGGGTACAGCAGAAACTATTACAAACGATAGCCCAGTCTAAATATAGGGAATCAAACTGAGTTGAAACACATGTCAAGATCACTTTCAGTACCTTCATTTGGTCTGTAAAACACCCTCATTCCGAATACATGCACTGTTTATTTGCATTTTTGCATTGCCTAAGAATTTGATTGAATCATTCTGAATCATTCATTGAATGATCATTAATGATTGATTTCACGTAAGCCTGTGAATCACTGTGAATCGATTCATCAGTGGTAAATGTTTGGTGAATTGAATATTCATTTTTGCCGGTGAAATCATGATTGAATAATTCAATTAAAAATTTGAATTTAAATCACAGTCTGCTCCCGACTGAGCTTCAGCACAGCTTTTTTACGCCAGTAGGTACTGCTTTAAGGGTGTTCACTGTTCACAGTCTAAAGGCTGAAACACAGCACTCGCGGGCAAATCGCGTCTCGCAAGCAATCGCGTCTTGCGCCTGGGCCGTCTCGCCGAAAATCGCGTCTTGCTTGCAAATCGTGCCGAGAAGTTGAACTAGAGTCAACTCTCTCGCGCACGAGATATAGACCCCGTTTCCATGGGCACCTCTAATCCTCCTTGATCGCGATCAGTGCCGTGATCGCGATTACGCGACCCCATGGAAAACCCGTAATCCTTTCCCAGGCCGAGCGGTAATTCCCGCCAACTAATCCCCGGTAACCGTTTGTCGAGCTGAGGAGGGCCTTGAATCGGGATCAGCGCGTGCACTATTGCTTTTTCGTTTTAAAAGTTGTGTTTTTATTTCACTGTAATAAACAGATGTGATTACGATTTACATAATAAACACTTATTTCAGTTACAGATGTATTATATAGTAGCTTTAACTATTTTATTTTGCTATTTTCATACTAATATTTTTGGTCTTCGCTTTGGTTTGGTTTGTGAAGACTTCACTTTCCATCACCCCATAGCAAGATTACTTTACTAAAGTGACCCATAGTGCCCTGACATCCCAGTCGTGCAGATGGCACATTTTCGTCTGTTAAGGTAAAGATCAAATTTTGCAATCTCTGACTGCTGAAGTGGTCTGCATATTGGTACGCCCCTCCCCAGAAGGAACTACAATGTGTGAGGGAAATTGGTAGTATTGTGAAATCGTGAATGATCTTTATTAATATATAGGATAGGAATAAACTTCTGTTTTTTAATCTTCCTGACAACTACTTAAATTGCCCCAACACATACTTCCCATGCCTCCTTGTTTTATTTTTGGTGCACCCACAACTGATTGAATGCTGGTCAGTTTGGAATGTAATGACATTTCATATTTATGGGGTGGTACCAGGCCTATGTTAGCAGTTGGTAGCAATTTGTTAGCCTTTCCTTTAAGTGTCTGGCATTTGAAAGCCAACAACACATAACTTGTCCCTTGCTTTGGTGTGTCCAAACTGGCAAGATAAACATGTAATGGTGATGATGCTACCTGTGATAACTGATTTGTGGATCACTGTTTTAGTTTTTATTTTGTATTACCTGTGTGTCAAAGCCTCCACATCTTAGTAAAATGCAACAATATGCCTTTTCACAGACATGGCATCAAAGATGTTTCATCTGACTGGGGAATGAAGAGGTCCTCTCCGTACTGTTAGAGGTGGCTTTAAGAAACGAAGGCTGTTTCCAAGCCGTGCACTGGAAAGTAGAAGAGCACCAATCACTGGATTTTTACAGCAGTTGGCCGCCAAGGACCTTAGTGAGCCAGGATGTTGTTACGCTGCACGCAAATGGTACCAGTTTATTTACTTTAAGTTGACTATGCTTAATATGTATTTATTCATAAATAAATCAATGAATAATAATCAATTTGTTTGTGACTTCATAAAATCATGGTGGCCATCGGCTGCAAAAAATACAGCTTTAAGTGGGAGCCGGAAGTGTCATTGCCATAAGAATGTAAATTGTAAGAAAACACACTTGTTTGCTGATTGGCATAACAATGAGCATTGTCATCGTACCTGGTCGTAAATCATGATGTGCCTCCGTCCTGCTAGAGGTAGAGGTCCTGTAGAAATTAATGGCAAATAATAAAGTGATATTTAGCTTGAAGATGGAAGAAAATGCCAAAATAGACATTTACATGTAAAAAATTTCAAACACAAAATGTTTAGCAAGCCACAGCACCTGCACCAAGTACAGTTTTGAAAGTGCTCATGCTAGTTGATTTGTTAGCTGTTCAGTGCAGGTTTTGAAATATGCTATCATGGTTATGGGCACAAAATAACCAAAGAGTAGTTGCAACCTTTAAACCCAATCAACAAGACTATGTTGGCAAAAATATAGCTCTATCTAACCCATTTTGAACAGTGTTTCGGCTCAAATCACAGCTTATAACAGTAACAAAATATTTTTGCACAAATAACGCCGTACAAGACAGTTGATTTTTTGAATACCTTTGCATACAAGTTGCTACTAACCTAATATATATCTTTAAAAAAAATGGCAAGAAATGGTCCCAAAAGCTTAGAACTTGTCCTAATGCATCAATCTCGGCAGTGTGTTTGCAGGTGTTTGCCCAATATGTTTTACTAAATGCTATCAATCAAATCAATATTGAACAAGTGGTAACCTACTTCATCGCTGCACAAGAAAACGCACTTCCTGGGACCTGGTGTTCAAACATTTATTTTACACCACAAATCACGAATGTCATATGCAAAACGCCTTGTTACGCCTGAATGCTGTCAACCCCTCACACCCAACCTGACCGTTTTGAAAGCACATGTTAACCATATTTACAACATATCAAGAAATAAATAAGAAGTCAAAGTAGGTAGGCCATGTTTTTTGCCAGCAAAAAACAAAAACAACTTCAGAGGAATAATACTATTATGCAAAATAAGCAAAGCACATCGAGCACATCAAAGTGGTGGCGGGGTTGATTAATTGGTGGAATACAAGGCTTCTTCTGTACTTCCAACTTTTTGCCTTGTATAATTCCGTGTTAACTCTCAGCGTGGGCGCAAATTGACCTTTAAGTTGTCGGCGCGCCCCACAAACCCCTAATAAACAAACCTCAGCGCTTTCCTGGCTCTCAATTAAACTCAGTACAGTTTGGGATAACGGTAAATAAAATACTAGTAATAGAATGTATCACTACATATATACCTGGCTTTGAATGCACACGCCCACAGACCCTAAAACAAAGTCAAAGTGCCCAGTGCCCAGCCGCGTAGTTTGGTTTGCTGCGCCAGTATTTGACATCCTAGTGCACCATATATGTCTCCGGTAATCTCTAATCCGTCCCGCTGATCCTTAATTTTGCCTGCAAAGTGGCTGAAGCCGCGCAGAAAGCGGATTAGCCCATGGAACACGCCCGGTGATCCGGATCCGGCCACGCCGCTGAGCCTGATCTAATCCTTCTGTAATCCCGCCTGCCCATGGAACCAGGGTCTAGACCCGCGATTTCAGGAGCGAGAATCTTGCCGCGAGTCCCGCCGCGAGTCCGCCAGCGAGACNCACGAGCGGAAAGTGCTGCGTGTATTTCAATGGGAGTTGCGAGACGCGATTTGCGCGCGAGGGAGCTGTGTTTCAGCCTTAACGCCCACCAACCCGTTATATGTTACCATGTGTAGACGGCATTACTGCCGACTGCATGCTGAAGCCGTCAGTATTCAAAGGCCGATTGCGGACGCCGGCGTTTGACCCTATTAGGAGCATGCCGACTACCGATGACCTGGCAGAAATGTCATCATGTTGTCTTGGATGTCCACTGAATGAAACAAGGCGCCGCGGACTCATCTCGGGGACATTCACATAACACATTCACTCATCACAGTCTGCATTCATGCATGGAACGCAATGGCGCATTCTGCTGTGATGTTGGCACGGTGCTCTTCCAATGCGCCTGACAGTGACTGACATCATACACTGCAAACGTTTATACGGAGAATGATCAAACGCCGTTAACATGCCCGCCTTAAATGTTCATAGACTGATGAGAGTTCCACTGAAACAGATTGGGCAGAGTGATAGTCTTCTTCAGTTGACAGTTTACCAGAATGTGTCGCTGATGCCTTCTTTGCCACAGTGAACACCGAACAGTGAACACCTACCACGAAGCGACACAACAATATCTTATTACAGGCTTAAGGAATAGGTAACCAGTAAAGTGGCAGCATAGAAGGGATTTTCAACCAGCCCTTGTTTTGCAAAGTTGGTATTTTAATTATGTTTTGCCACAAAACTGACGTTTGTCATACATACCTAATCATTATCTTGTTCGGCTTGGTTCAATAATGATATGCAATTTGTAATGTAATGGTAAGTAATTGTCTAATTGACGTCTTCTTGAAGTTGCCTGGAAAACATTGCTGGACATTAGACCACTGGGCACTGACCATTTTGCCATTTTGTTTGCTGAAAATAACAAAACAAAATCCTAAGTGAGCGTGTATGTTGCACTTCTTTACCGCTTGAGCATCCAATAAAGCGTAGGATCATAAAAGGCACAGCAGCAATGATGGTTGGAAGCCGGAACCGTTTGACGCATTGCCGTAACTTCGTGCTGCAAGTACAGCCAGGGGCGTGGGAAGTACTTTCAAGTTGGGGGGGGGGCGAACTTTTTGGCGGACCTGAGGTAGCAAAAAATGATAAGCTAAAAAAGGCGATATATCTCTGTAGGTTGCCACACCGTTATGTCACCAACAGGATTTATCGTCCATATATCGCTACCCGTTCACCCGAATATATCGGAATCTATCCCCGATGTATCGCCATCCCGCTTTTGGATGCGTCAAATGCCGGCGACCGCCTTGATCCGGAATTTCGTTTGGTGACCACTTTTCCCTTTTTCGACCCCTGGCCGACTCTTTTCTCTGCAGAACGTCAGGAGAGCAGAGTCGACATCATACATTTTCTGCTGCTGATCCAGAACGGAAGTTGGGGGGGAGCAAAATTCCCAAAAGTCTCACACAATTCTTAAAACTTATCGGATTTCGCTTGCTTATGCATTAGTAGCTGATTTAAAGCAAACTTTCCTTTGTAAAAGCTGCTTAGATTTCCTTCTGTATCATGAAATGTGTCATTTTTGCCGATTTCGAACGGCTTGGGGGGGGGGGGCAATTGCCCACTTTACCCAACTGGTAGATCCGCACTGTACATCTTACGACATGACGAGCATAATTAATGCTTAAAAACACATGACAACCCAAATGATCCTGCTTTCCACTGCCAAAATAGCAGCTGAATCTGGTATTTAGTAAATGTGTACATTACAATGACACATATTTTGCTTTAAAAAATGAATACACCATGACCATGCTTACACAATGCCAAAAAGACTGAATGTTATTATAGCTTGTGGCGCCTAGTAATCATTAATAAATAGTTAGCATCACCTTAACAAAAAGCATTACAACATATGATACATGAGATTTTATCTACCTGATTGTGACCAAGAAAAATAGATCTTATACAACCGTTGAACAACGAAAGAACATATCCTATACCAGGATCGTGCGCTGTCTTTTAGCAGTGTTCCAATGCTAACAATGGTCAAATGATTGGTGCCACTAATTCAGATGAACGCATGGCAAAACCAGTTCCAAATTCAATGCAGTCATTTACTATTATAATTGAATCTGTATTGAAACTGACACCTCTTGTCTACAAACACATTAAAAATTTTTGAAGGACCCAAATGCCGTTGATCTACATAGCAGTTAAAAGATCATGGTAAAAGGACGGACCGGAGGGCCGTGACCTAGCCCAAAGTGCGGGGGCGTCGCCCACAGGTCCAAAGTTGAGGGGGCGAGTTGCCCCCACTGCCCCCACGGTTCCCACGTCCCTGAGTACAGCAAAGTGCTTTCCGTTTATATCAAATATATGCCGAGCATCAACGCTGCATTCAGAGTGACCATGCCTGTTGGTCACCGGTTCGTTTCCCCCGTCTTTAGTCTTTTTTCCACGACTGCGTGGTCCACTGCCGGATACAGCCGAGGCCTCCCAAATCGCCGCTCAGGCCGCCGCGTTTTGCAGCAGGGCCCAGCACGTGAAGCAGGACATTGAGAGCCTCTGACGCGCGGATATCTGATCTACTGTCGACATGTCGGCCAATAGTTATTCAGATCTCCGCCGGAATATATTTGCTGTCGATCTGCCTAACGGTCTGTTCTGACATCGACGGAGGAGAAAACGTCACGTGATGCCTACTGTTGTTCGTCCGTGGAATACGAAAACAAGGCGCGGCTATCTGCAGACCGACTCGGAGCTGCCAGCCTTCAGGCTCATACCGCTGGCATGACGCCATACAACGAGTTACGGCCCCCGCCGGCAATTTAGACTTTCGGACGCTCTGAATGTAAGGCCATATGCTACTCAAAACTGAAATATTGTGGAAGCAAACAGAGGAAAGAGCGGAAAAGATATACGGAGGTGAGCATAGCGAATGCAATAGAGAGTCTGCTCCTGCGTGATGCATCTGAAGTTGAATGAGCAAAGACTCATATTGATAGACAAAATTGCAATGGGACCGGGCAGCGGTTCGAGCTAGCACTGAGGCTAAAGATAACTGAAATTACGTCACTGAGAAGCTGGAAATCCGTCGATACCGCAGAATCTGGAGTTACCTCACAAAAGAGCTGTAAAACTCAGGGTTCTGGCTGCCAAATGGGTGAAGCGGATATCGCGATGAAAGAAAGCTTTCCTTTGTCCCTTGATTTACACTGGCATGACAACCACTACTTGACCTTTGCTTCAAAACACTGCACTTGGAAATGGAGCTTTCCCAGATACGTTGTTATTTGTTGGTTAAAAACGATAACACTTCACATTAAGTACTGCTTCATGGGTTTATAACCCGTTATCTATTTGCACTTAAACGTTTGAAGTTCAAAACTAACTCGTTGGTTTGCACTGAAAGATTTGCAATAAAGTACCGAAAAATCCCTTCATGCAACATGAAGTAATATCATGGCCTTGCATGCAGTGAAAGGGTAATCCAGTTACTCTTTTACCCACCGGACAAGCCATGATCCAATATCACTGCAATTTCACCTGATAATCTAATTTACACTTGATAAGGCGGCGGCTTGAGGGAGGCGGGCCCGGCTCGGCCCGTGACTGGCGGCTCAGAAAGACGAAGCCGTCTAACCGGGGAGCGCGACAAACGCTGGCGCCACAGAAACCGTCAATGGCTTTCTTCAAAGTAGCCGCGCCGACATCGCCGCAAACTTATCCTCTTCCGCGGCGCTAAGAGCTTTTGAAGCGACTAATTTACCACTCTCGTTCCACTTCTGAAACGTGTAAACAAACCCATCATTCTGGAAACTCGATGTATTATGTACGAATGAGAGGCCATCTTTGCTCAAAGATGAGATTAGGAGGGAACACTTTTTACATTCTTCGAAAGCCAGAGCTGGGAAGTCCCTCCCCAGTGGCGGCAGGAAGGCCGGGAATTACCCGCTGGGAGATATTCTAAGATAAAAGAGTCTCAAAGCAGACATGAGCTCGGATCCCGAAAATGGATCTAGGGATCTGATCTCTGGAATCTGGATCCCGGATCCACTGTAATCATAGATCCACCTTAACAATTTGTTGAAGGAGCCACTGGGATCATAGATCCGTCTTCAACATTGGTCGACGGATCCGCCGGGATCCGAGATCGCAGGTACGATTTTGCACTGGGATCCACTGGGATTCCAGTCCCACCATTATTCAGATGGCTATTTTCGGAACCCATATTTTAAGTAATTGTCAGTACTTTTTAATTTGTTGTAAATGGAACTAGCATGGGCGTATAGCCTTAGTTAGATTTTGTCAAAAATGTTATAACTATGGCATCATTTATCAGTCGGATCTTGTCGGATCTTGTTAGTGACCATTTTTTATTAATATCATGGGATCCAAGATCCGTTACCAAATTTGATCGAGGGATCCACTGGGATCCAAGATCCACTGTTGTATTTTGTCGTGGGATTCAGTTGGATCATAGATCTGACATTGTGTTTGGTCGAGAGATCCTCTGGGATCATAGATCCTGCTTTCAGATCCATGCACAATGTGCATGTCTGTTCTCAAGCAGACTTGCCAATCATTCGTATTTATCATGAGTCGATTCACAGTGATTCACAGCCCATAATGAATGATTCTATGATTCATTTACTAATGATTAACACTGGTGAGTCGATTGGCAGTGACTCACGGCTAATTTGAGTGACTCGTGAATGATTCATTCAAAATGACTCATGTATGATTCATCCTCAATGACTCACATCAATATCCTGGTTTTCGGCTTACCTTCGGGACCACACCCAAAGTGTCAGCTTCACTGACAACCTGGGAAACATTACGGACCCAAGCAGAACAATCTAGCCCCATTCCCAACACGAGTCATCGTTTTTTTTCAGGCTTGACTCGGCTCCGCTGCTTCTAACCTTGCATCTTTTCAAACGGACCCCCTGAGCCTAGTATCGCGAGGGTCAGTGATTTAAACGTTAGTAATGAGCCGAGACAAACCCACAAATTTCCTGTGGTTTATGCGGCAAATAAATCTGAATTTCAAAAACCGTTGTTGCTTTCACAAATGGAGCGTACCTTGGTCTCTCTCTCCAATGGAACGCTTGGTTTCGAGCCGGAGCGGATCTGTAAGGGTAAAAAACCGCCATCGGGAAAAGGTCACCGCTGCAACTGCCTTTTGGGAAGTGCTAAAAAAATTTTGGCGACAAGTCCCAGCTTACGGTAATTCCGATCTTCGCGCCGATCTAATGACCGCCTTCCGTACTTGGCGGGCAACTTACCCGTTTTCCGGCACGTCTAAAAATCTTTGCGTTTACTCTTTGATCGCACTCTCAAGCTGGGACAAACCAACCACCGTAAATCTGCACTCACTAGGTTTCCACCGCTCTGACTAGCGCACTCTCAACATTTGTTCTACTCACATCTTAGGACTACCATGCCATCTCTGTTGTCTCCCACTCCCTCGGCCGTGGTCAGCTGCCTTGGTACTCTCACAGATCCGTTATCTACCTAGCATATCAGTGTACGGCAAGGATAACACCTCAGGAGATGAAACTACGGAATCCCTTTGAAGACAACCAATGGACACACAATAGTTATCACACCTATGCCATCGCAAGTTATTTTCGGCGCTAAAGCAAAACAAAATTGATCATGTATCAGATCTGTTAGAGAAAAACCTCGGTTGGCTCGTCTTGGCGACCTGGTCAGTACCACACTACTGGAGGCCTGGTACATAAAGCACGCCACGCTGGGCGAGCCGGAAGGAGCTGGACCAGCGGCCTCGTTCCGCGTATAGGACCCACACTAACTCGTTCCCTGTCGAACCCTCGCGACCTCCTTGTCAACCCTCAAAACGCGACGGATCACACTGTACTGTGTGCTAGCGTTCTCGAACAGAGATGGGCCGTCCCGTGCGGTTACTTCCTATAAAGCCCGGGTGGCAGCCGCAAGCGTGCGTACACACCAAGCGGTACCCGCCGGACATTCGACCGCGGCTCCCAGTACTCCTGTATTGCGAGACAACCTGTAGGGCGCCACACCCATGTTGGCCGGCGGGACTCCCCCTGGGCTGAGAGCTTTGGTTTCTGCCAGTCGCTGAAGCCTTTTGTCTCTTCTTTTATCTTTGAGACAGTCGTGTATGGAATTGTGTGCGTGTGTGTCTGTTTAGCGAGCATGTGTTCTGGACACCCTTCTTGTATGTTTTATTTTTGACGAGAGGCCGTAAGAGCCACAAGTTTATTGTGGAAGGCTTTAATATACGTCTATGTCTAGGTCTATGTCAATGCGTAGGTATGCGCGTTGCTCGATCAATGTATACTTATTTAATATAAGCTAAACAAATTATGCAATAAATGAAACTTACAAGTAACCTTTTTATAGGCGGGTATCTATTAAAGTGTCGGTTCTGAAAAATATAAATCGTAAAATAAATCATTGTAATACAAATCTTATGAATTTTCTGAAAGGCAGAAACACATAATTAAGACGAGTAAGAATCATCAGGAAAAGGTTAAAACCTTTAAGGGATTTATCGTGTGTAAAAGGTGTAAGACTGTATGGTTTATGGACCAAAGTAAGAAGTAAGTAGTGGGTGCTTTACCTTATCTAAGTTCTTACCTACCCTATACTGGTAAGTGGTATACCACTTACCAGTACAAAGGTTTAGGTACCTATAGTTAGGGCTAATTGAGCAGTGGCTTGTGTCCACTATAAACAAGAACCCTCACTTTCTTCACGCAGAGATGAATCACAGCTCAGGAAACATACAGTGAGTGTCCACAATGCACATTGCACATATGTGTGCTGGCATATATATATTTTTTATTTGTGCTGTCCGATCAAAAAATAATAATTATTTGAACAATGAATGATTCAATCAGCCTATTTTCTACGTACGAATGATTAAATCAGTGACTCACGACAGATTTGTAAATGAGGTAAATCGACTCATGAACGATTCATTTGAAATAATAATGATTCATTAAAAAATAGAGGATTCACAATAATCTTTCACAAGTCCGCTCTCAGGCAATCTCTTTATTTTGTTTTGCCTCTACCCTGTCTCACTTCATGTCAAAGTCCCTTCCACAAGTGACAAGACAGCTGATGCTTGATAACTATCATGCACTTTATAGGCAAGCGTTGAAAGGACTTGCAGTGCCTGTACGTATTTAAATTAATTATTAACAACATCAGTACCGAGAAGCATGGCACCGTATCTGAGTCTCACCAAAGTGCAAAGATATGTTAGGTTATATAATGGTTCTGCAGCATCGCCGTCATACAATGTTGCAACTTTGTGAAGCTGATAAAATGGCTGGTGCAGCGAAACCCTCGCCATGGCGAAAAATGCATACAAATGTACAAATGAAAATGTCATGATGGCTATGCTTCGTGTCAGTGCTACTTAACGTGAAAGGTCTCCCTGAAACATGCCATGCAATATACAACGTGCATCGACGTTTTGTCACCATTGTTATACTCTCTTTTATTTACTTTATACTTTTTCAGAGAAAAAGTTCAGTACACAAAGCGAAGATTAATCTACAGTGGTTGTCGTTCTTTTTTGTCCGAACCGACATTTCAAAATTAAATCGTCAACATAAACAAACTGTCTTAATCAGACACGCTCTGCATTGCTTTCAGCCAGACAATAAGAAGCACAAGCAGTGGAATATTCAGTCACATTCAGTCATGGATTATTCGTTCCTGAATGACATAAGCGACATCAACATTAGTGACTGCATGCCTATGCTGAAACAGTTGGCAATATATCATCATCCTGCGACTGTTTTTACGTCTCCTTACCACTTCACCTAGCTATGCCGCAAGAGAACCTCCTTGACAGGGTGCAAATCCACAGCATCAAAAGCATCTCAGCGTGCCACGAGAAACGCACCTCACGTCCACCGGCCGATCTTGCCGGTTGTACGGCATGTTAGGAGCCGATAACACTATGATGCAGTTACCTCACAGCACTGTCACAGCACAGCACAGCACTGTCCCTGTGTCTCGGCTCAGCACCCACTATTGCCGCTGGAGATGATAGATTGGACGCCGCTGAGTGCCGGCCACATTATTCCGAACGCATCGGGGGGCTATCTCAATGGAGCCCGCTGGGAGCGGGTATATGGTCTGCATGCAGGAAGCAGACGCTGTTCTTGTCACAGAACAACTGAACCATTCAGGCAACATCAGCCAGAAGCAAGCCATGGGTCATTCCTCGGCCGGCTAAACCATCTTGCGCGGCAATCTTGCCTATCCCTAGGTCCTCTAGTTTTTCGTAACTCCATATTTGTTTTTCCATCAAAATGTGTCGGCAAAATAGTAGTTTCTAAAGTTTTTTCATCCGGCCATATAACATTCTATCTTAAAGTTCTGAGGCAACCAGACGCTCCCTTCAAAGGTCTTATGCTGAAGGATTAAGAACGTAGCACTCCTATCAAATGTTTCTTAAGAAATTATAATTGTTTCAAAAGTTATAATTGTTGTTTTTGCCCTGTTTCATTTGCCCTTGACGCTGCACCGGATAATTGTTTAATTCGCCCTTACATATACATATGTCTTCCCTTAACATTTCAAACCTTTCAACCACAAGGACGTAATAAAATTGCCCACCTTATCCCGATCGTAAAACGAGTTAACCTTTCCAAAACCTTCTCCCTCGGTCCAGACAGATAACCTACCTGGGACCTAACAAACCTCCTAACTCAGGCAGGCCATCACTCACAGTTAGACCTCCTCAGCTCACATACACGGCTCTCGCTGCGTCCCACTCCAGCAACATGGCCGTCTTGTCTCCTCCTCTCCGGCCGGTCACACCGCCGTATTTCCCCGGTAAGGCGCCGTATCTCCCCGACAAGGAGACAGCGTCGGCCGTCCCTTACCGGCGGCGCCTTTATTAATTCGCGGCACCGTTATATATGTCACCTTCCGGAGGCGCGCGCTGGCCGCTCCCGACCGTGGCCAGTTTTATCCGGGCACCTCTGACTGACTGACAAGCGGTGCTCACTCGCGGTCCAATTGGCAGACACAGGTCGGACGCGGCACCAGCATCAGACGGAAGTCAAAGGAGAGCGGATTGGCCGATGTGGGACTGCTACAATAACATGCAAATGCCGGCTGCCAACAACTGCAGCTGCCAGCTGAATGCGATATCACTGCACAGGATCCGGCTATAGGAATGCGCGCGCACATCAAGAAAGCAGAAACAATGGAAACGTCAGCTAGAGATTCTTGCACAGTGCGCACATCATATTTTACCCAAGCTGTTACCCAAGCTATGCAAGTGTAATAGAGTATTAAGGAGTAGCATGCGAATTCTTACAAACCTTGCGGCAGCCGACACCGATTTATTAACCCGTTTCTGGATGACACACAGATGCTCGCTCGTACATATCACTGTAACAAAGTTAGTTACGACGCAGCCGGGATCCTTCTTTGCCTTATTTGGTATTGACTGCTATACGACGGTTGGTCACGTGTACTCGTCATGTGTCATGTTGTGACGTCAGGAAGACGTCACCGGCCGCGGCCGGCCGAA
>VOPJ01004699.1:0-20112 GCA_014673585.1 Semibalanus balanoides
AGCGGGGCGCCATCAGGCGATCAAAAGGCTAACTATGTAAAGTGCAGCTGCAGAATGCAGTTTAAGCCTGTAGCACCATCTATTACGAAGTCAACCTAGTATCGTGACGCCAACTATATACCCAGGCGATCTCCATGGCGTTGTTATAGTTCTGACTTTGCCGCCAGAGGCAATAGTGGCGCTAGTCGCCTGCCTGTTTGCGGCTTTTTGTTTAGAACAGAATGGTTTCTAAAAGCCTTTAGAATTGGCATTTCGGCTGCAGCAAAGTGTCTACAGAAAGGAAAGCTCGCCAACTTGGTAATACTAAAATTGCGTTAAGATTGCTTTCAAACTATAAGCTTTTTACCATATGTTCTAATATAAAAATGTGCACGGTGTGTTAATAGTGGCCCATGGAAACAAGGCATCTTGAGTTTTGCCGCTTTCGGTACGAATTTTTGCATTTATGCAATTTTGACCGATTTCTAGGCGTTTTTCGAGAAAATGCACTTAAAATCGCTGGGGGATTCTAATATTCTAACTCCAACAGAGCTATCGAGGAAAACCAAAATCGAAAGCAAATTAAATGTAGAAAACATGTTGGTGGCCCAGCAAAGTGGGCTGATTATGGGCCCAATTTCCGCTAAGGGTGAAAATGTTTTTCTTGGATAAGGGCCAAAATATTGATTTGTCGTCATTTTAAGTGCGCCATTGTTAATGAGAATGTCCATACGCATCGATCGGTATCCATTTCGCCTATATAACCGTTTTGTTTAGCCTGAGCATCGCGGAGAATGAAATTTTACAAGTATTATTAAGTGTGATGTACTATTAAGCGCTGACTGCCACCGGTCATCGTGATTTACTATCCGAAGAATAGGTATACGAAAAACTACATTGATTTTGATATTTTTCATCATACCGAGATGTGCAACCAGGAATAGGGGGGGGGATAACTGTAGCTTGGCTCCACTCACGGTCTGGGTTCAGTATTTACAAAACAATTCCAAGACCTAGAATTAGCATTTTCACGCCGCTTCGTGGCGTCACATTGGTGGCCATCGTCATAACGACGCCATCGCCATCGCCTTCAGTTCGTTGTAACGGTAAATTCAATGAATAGCATGTTTATCTTCTTATTCTTTATAAGGCCCAACGCCTATAATTCTGGGTTCTTTCAGGCAAAGCCGTAAATATTTCGCACCGTTTCACGGCGCTTAATAATTACTTCCATAACATAAAAATCCACATTAAAATACGCTGCAAAGGATTGAATACAAGCATAAAAATGAGGTACATTTGTATTGGTTATTTTAGTCAATCCCCCACTAAAAAATATCGGCGACGCCCCTGGGTACAGCTGACGATTGACATAGTTTTGCTCAATGTAAGGCAATGTCGGAACAGCACAAACTGCAAGCTGACATTTTCATGCATCCCAAAAGGTCGAAAGGCTAAATTGAAAATAATAGAAATATCCAAAAACATTAGAAATCTTGAGGCTGCAAAATAAAGTGGCCCAAAGTCAAGAAGAAATTCGAAATATGGGGTAAGCAGAGTTCGAAAAAAATTGTTTGCCCCCCCCCCAAGTGGCCGGCTGGATCCGCCCTTGTGTGTGCTCTTGATGGACCCTGCACAACAAAGCAATTCCACATTCCGCGAGGTTTGCAGACGTGACAAGGGTTTGGAACGCTCATATGTCTCAAGCTGGAATCGATGGCTGTGCTACACTGCAACTGCCAAATGTGCACCGAGGAAAATAACTGAAATGCTGCGCAAAGGAAAACATTTATAAATAGAAAATACTTGATCGCCGCTCCTTTTCCCAGGCGGAGGCCACCGAAACGCCAAGTGACAATGCGCATCACAAAACACTAATTTAACGAACCATCTGTGGTTGGATCTTCTTCTTCGACTGGGAACGCCGTTTATGCCACCTACCTCTGTAGACGATAAATACGGCTGCGTTTTTATGAGCATCTGGAACCAACACATAAACCGACATTGTCCAACGAAGACCATCACATTCAACTGAAAAGCCTGCCCTTGGCTGACCGATAGTGAAGAGCTTCTTCGCTTAAAGGCCAGCAGAGACGAAGCTAGGTAACAATGCTGGGATATTCTTGCATTACAAATCCACTCATCCGAAACAGTTTAAAGACAATCTTGTGAGATCACAATTCAATAGAGCGATTACGCTTTCTTCAGATGAGCAGGAGAGTGAGCGTAGTTAATGGTTTGACCACAATTAGTGATATGTTAAAAAGAACGGTTATCCGATAAACCTCGAATTATACATCGCTCACTATATATTTCACTCGAATTATAGAAGGGAAGCACTGACGGCGGTGAATGAACGTCGGGGTATGATAGACGGGGGACGAAGGGGACCGATAAGTCTGGATCACACGGCGATAGATGATCGTGCCACTTGCAACTTCCTCACTCTTCCCTATGCAGATCAAACTGTTTTATGGAAGGTAACAAAGGTTGTGAAAAGGTACAAACGCCAGGTACCTGTGGAAAGGTACCTGGCGTCTGGCTGCGGCCACGCTGCGACAAACAGCATGACCCCGAGCTGTCACGTGACCAAAGGTGACACGGGACGTGGTAACATGGGGTTAATCAGTCGAGAGGTGGTTTTCGGAGCGTTCGGCAATGTCGCTTTCAATGAGATGTGCCTTCGACGTCCTCTTCGATATGTCCCGCAACACCTTTGTAATAGAGCTGGACGAGTGGCTTCAAAGTACACGGGAATGTGCCGCGTCGTTTCCGATGCAGAGCACGATGAGGTCATGGCATTTCTTACAAAGCTGGCGGATACAAAGACCGCCGAAGAGGCTCTGAACCTGGATATCTTGATTGCAAGCAGAAGAGGTGGCTGAACAACATGGCCATAATATTCTACAGTGGCTTCACTTTTCGACAATATAAAAATAATGTTGTCACCGCTTTGAATAGCGCTGTCACCGAATTTTGAGACTCAAGTCATTTGTATCGTTATATCTATTAATATAAAAATACGTGAGTTTGTTTTTGAACCACACTTCACATAATCTGTATAAATAAAAACGGCATGAATTGGTAATCAACAGATGCCTGCGGGATAAATCACATCGTGTGGCTGTCAAATAGCTGGCCTTTTCACCTGAAAGTGATGACGATCCCTATCCATGAGCTCAGTGGGTGATATCATAGTCTTTGAACATGAGATAACATAATTGCACTGCACCCAAGACAAGCACTGTCTTTAAGCATTGCTTGAAGATCGCAAAAAATAAGCATTTTCACCAATCAGTCGTGCCCAATCTTTCAGTACGTTTGCAACTGTACTATAGTATTGTTGTAAATGTACTGGACAGCCCAGAATGTATGCAACTATACTGACCGACCAGGACGTTTGCATCAATTCTAGTTTGTTGTGCAACTATACTGATTTCGCTTACGTACTGTAACATCTACAAATGTATGTCTTGGATACACATTGATATCGGACACATCCCGGAAGTGTGTGCGAGCGCGTTCCGGGTGGCTTCCTGCTACGCTGCCGGAGCTGTCGGTGGCCCTGGGACGGATGGGAGTGTCGCGGGCGTCTGGTGCCGACACGGCGTCACTGTGCAGATGCTGCGAATGACGTTCCTGTAGTTTGACCGCATCTGCCTAATGTTGTTAACTGTTCGCTAGTGACTGGTCGGGTACCGAGGAAGTGGGAAAACTGCGAATGTACTGCCTACATTTAGGTCAGGTGACCGCTCAGATGAAAATAATTATACACTCTTGTCCATCTCATCGGTATTGGGAAAAGCATGCGAACGTATGCACCTAAGTGTGCAACTAACTATTGACGTATTTACATGAGAATCTCATACTGTGCCCGCAGCAATACGATTTCCGTCTGGGACATGCCACGAAGCATGCCATGCTGGACGCAGTCACATACGCAACTTACCAGATCGATGTTGGCCACATGGCCTCTGTAGTGACAACCGATACCTCTAAGGCGTTTGATAGTGTGCGGAACGGTATGCTTTAAATGGACAAGCTATGATGGTACGGGGTTGACAGCCATTGGCTTAGGGACTAGCTCTCAGATTGCTCCCAGACTTTTCGAGGAGTATCACCTCAACCCTTGGCTGTGAATGAAAGTGTGGTGCAGGGCTCGGTGCTAGGACCAATACTGTTGTTAACTTCTACTTATTATTCTGCATCACCTATATCACTCATGGGAAAATAATTGTGGTGCCGACGATGCTCAATTTATAGATTCTGTAGTAAACCGAGTGACGTACAATAACTTGAAACCAGAATAGAGAGGTCACTGGCTACTGCTTTCAACTGGTTCACCCAAAACAGACTGAAAATTAATCTAACTTGAACCGAGCTCCTTCTCTTCAAAACGCGCAGCAGGAGAAAGCTAGTCTTTTGAAATAATTAGTTTTGACTCTAACATATGGAACGGGTATGCTATTTATAATTCTAACACCATTTTGGACAATTACGTCCATTATGCCATCCATCCAAATGATAACTAACGCATTTTTGGCACTTTAAAATCTGATCTGATTCTGATATGAGTGCATTCTGAAGACTTCTCAAAGCACTCACTGCTTCACAAGCCTTAGACTCGTCTGTAAATGCGTATCCGTAACCCTGCTGTACGGGACGACATGCTCTACTACCTCCGCTCAGAATAATTATCAACTCGCTGGGTACGTATATCTTCATCCTCCGCGAAGTCGACACGTATATTGTGGAAATTCGGTTGCTATAGAGGACGAAGTCTATAATTATGTATTGCCCGTGACATCGCGCAGTTACACTGCACTGTCCTGAAATGGGACCCATTTCTCACGAAAAAAGGACCCGGTCATCCTATTGATCCATTGTCATGCACAGCCAAAATAATATGCTACTGAGGTACTGAATATTCTGAGGTCGGCCTTATTGGACCCTTTCAGCCTGCGCCCTGGTGGCTCTCGAGAAAACTTTGCCATGGTAAGGGGGAGGGGTTGAAATGACCCCCTGCTACCTCTAAAGTTAAAGTGGTTAAAAAGACGCGAGAGATAACTTTTTGAAAGCTTCCGACATGGACATTCGAAGTTACTTCGGCTATGCGTTGGTTCAGGTAGATATTGAGGTCACCGGAGGTCATCAAAGGTCAAATTTTGCAGTTTTAGGACTTTGCTTCGAACACCCACAAATATACCGGGAACTATGACAGCTTGGAACAAACAGAAGAGCAATGGAAAGCTCTTGCAAAATTTAAGCACGAACGCTCCTTAAATTTTAGCTCAGTTCAATAGTTTTGGCTCTAGAGCACCAAAGATAAAAAAAAATAATTTTTTTGTATTGTTTTCGCAAATTTCCTCTCACTCAATACAAATGGAGCACCGACAATAACACCATCGTGATTACCTCGTCGAGGCGCTTTGGAGCACATTAAAGGTGACCTGGTTAGGTCAACTTAAAAGTTTTGACCTCTGGTCAAGGTCAATTGGTGACCCAGGTAAGTCATGCTTCATAGACCTTTTCTTAATGCAAATCGGCGTCTGCTTAGCTCAACTCGGCATGTCTAATTTAAACAGCAGACATGGCTGTGTGACATATATGCATCTCCATCGGCGTATTACACTCCTGAGCAAAGAGCATTACAAATAGACAGTGAACGGTGCACTGTCGATTTGTAATGCCCTTTGCCGCGGGAGTGTATTACGCCGATGTGAGATGCATATATGTCACACAGCCATGTCTGCTGTCGGTTTAAATTAGATATGCCGAGTTGAGCTGAACAGACGCCGATTCGCATTAAGAAAAGGTGTATAGGGCGACGCGGCTCGACGAAACAATCACTGAGGTGTCATCTGCCCGTCTCTATATTTATTATACCAAGAGTTATTAGCAAAACATTGCTGATAACCTCACATGACCTCAGATGACATAGCAGAGGCCATAGAGCAACAATTGCACCTTTGTTATAAAAATGAGCTAAAATAACATGATTCTGAAATGATTTGCCTGAAATAATGCATGTTTTCTGAAAAGGAAACATTTGTATATTTTTCCTTCACTTATAATGGGGAGGTCTGGAAATTGACCTGACATTAGGTCACCGATTAAAAAAATCCGAGATAAACGAATTATGAGTAAATTTAACCTTATGAAATCATGCAAGTTGTAAATAACTATCTCCGTCAAAGACCTGGCTTCGACACGATCAAAAACATTGTGTGGGGTAAGATCACTTGACGTGACCTGGTGACCTGATCTGAGATGACGTGAGGTCAAAACTTAAAAATGCGGGTTATTGATGCTCAAATAACTTTACCAAATGTGGTGGCGGTGCGCGACGCCGTTTTTCCACTATTCTTGAAAACCTCGGGGGTCCAAATGACCCCTCCCCCGCCAGGGCGAGGGTTAAAATGACCGGACTCACTGATTAACTCTCCTTTTAAGTGTTTCTTCTTTGTTTTTGTTTCGTTCTTATAAAGCATTTTGCAACATATCATATAGCTGCTTTACAGCTTGGAGTGTATTTCCAAGTTCAGGAATGTTTCCACATAATAATGTCAGGTAAAGGCGTCCACGACTAGAAAAACAGTGCGTTCACAGGTAGACTCATTCCATAGGCATAGCTAAAGCTGAAACTAAAACAGCTGAAAACACGGTGAGAAATGTCACCACCAGCTGAACAGCATCAACACTGTCTCAGTGCACACGGCACAGTATCACAGTCTTGAAGAGCGTAAGCCGTCGGGCGGGCTGGGCGCAGGGCGACACCTATGCGACACCTATGCGACACACAACATTGTGAGAGAAAACACGACATCGCAGCGAGGCGCACTGGACAACGGCCACCGCCTGTTTGCGATATATCAGACAACAAACACATCGAAGAAGCGTCACCTGCGTCGGAGACCCCGCCGACACTCGGCACTATCCGTGTCGTTGTTGCCATGCTTCGTTTCTTCTCCTAGCCGCTCAATACCAGGCCCCGGGCCAGAGCCGCGCGACAGACGACCTCAGGCGCTGGTTTCCCGACAGGCTGTACACCCCAGCCGTCACACACACCACCACCAGCACAGCCAGCGCCCACTTCAGCGACCTCATGTAGTCGTCGAAGCGCTGGCTCTCCTCTGCCTCGCTGAGCGTGCGGCGCGCGGTCGCCTCGCCAGAGAGGCGAGTCGGCAGCGAGGGCGAGCGGGGCAGCTCGGAGAGGGGCGGAGAGCGAGCCGTTGAGGCCAGCGAGCTCTGGCGAGGAAGCGGTGGACGGCCGGAGGCGCCGCGGCGGTGGCGCAGCAGGTACATGGCGTCAGATTAGGAGGGCTTGGCCATCGGACGCAGCCTACCCTGTGGGAAGAAGGCAGGGTCGAGTCAGACGACACCGCGGAACTCGTCCATATGACGCAGCCTACCCTGTGGGCAGGAGGCAGGCTCGAGTCAGATGAAACACACGGGGCTCGGTGACTCGGGCGGTGGCGACTCAGTAACAGCGACTCGAAGGCCGGGGTGACAGACCTACAACTCGTGGTCGTGTAGAGACAGCAGACAATATGGGTCGTTTATGTGCCGCTCATATCTTTAAAAACACTCGCACGATTAAATTAGGCTAGAATGAAATGGAGTTCTCCGTCAGGACAAGGACGATCGCTGTCCCTCTATAGTCACACGAGAAGTGACGAGCTGATAGCGGCTGGCCCCGATCATTCGAGTTCTACATGGGGCGGCTATCCCCATGGCTGGCCGAGCCCCATGGCTAATGGGGTGGGCCGGACTGGAAAATTTATAAATCATGGCTGTGGCTACGACTGTGGCTGCTAGTCTACATGGGATATTTGTTTGCATCAATTTTATCAAACTAATCAGTAATCATGGTTAACCCTCGCCAATGTAGGGGTGGTTGCCACCCCTTTGGTTTTTCAGAATAACTCACATAAATATTAAATATATACCGATCGCAAAAAACTTTCAGTACCCTAATTTGCATCAATTTGACACACACTTTGAAAATTTCGAACTTCTAACTTGTATGAGCCATGACCTTTGACCTGTTTCTCAAGGTCGTGTTTGGCGAAACTGGCGTCCCGTAGTAACGATCCTTGGAACATGTGCAATGTCCAAGTGTTTGCTGTTCAGGAGCATATGCAAAGGTGTTTCTAGGTGACAGATTGTGGTTTCTGCGATATTGAGATCGTCGATTGACCTTTTCAGAGGTCAACGGAGGTCACTGACCTCCGGTGACCTCAGATGTCTTTTTTCGTCTTCAGTCCGTTTCTAGTGCAGTTTTTGACACTGATTTCAATTCTGGGATCCATTTTACATGATTATGTGTTTCACTGGGGTCATACGCTATCAAAAGTCAACCGAGGTCACTGACTTTAGATGACCTGACATGTCATTTTATAATTTGGAAGTTTTTAGGTCATTTTGTGATGCTGATTCGAAATATGGCGTCTGTTTAGCATCATAAGATGTTCTTTAACGATCTTAGCTTGATAAGTTCTCATTTTTTACACATGTAAAATTTAATGACATTTTGGCTTTGACATGACCTCAGAGGTCACTTATTAACCCAGGACCTTAAAATCAGATGTCAATGGCTTCTTCTCGTCACAAGCAACACGCCCATTTTTAATCGAAGCTCTAGCAGCTATACTAGAGTCTAGCTCAATTAGGGGCCAAACGCCAAGGGTCGTACCCCCCCCCCCTTACATGATCTTGCCCTACACGGGCGAGGGTTAAAAGAAGCCTTTGCATGTTGTCATAACAGTAGACTGGAAATAAACACATAATATAAATTTGCAAAAATCCTCACAGCTGGCAAACGGCCAGCCATTGCCATTTGGGAGTGGCTGTGGCTGGCTGTGTCTGTGATGCCATGGCTTTGAGGTGGCTAGGCCATGGAAAAGTAAAGCCATGTTGAACCTTACCGTTCATGGTGGCACTGGCTGGTAAATCGACTGTTACTGTAAATTGTCGTTACTGAGTATTGGTAGTTAAGAGTCTTTTCAAACAATAGAAATAACTAAGTTACCGACGTACAGTGTAGTGCAAATGTTTTGTCCACGTAATCGACACCACCCGATGTCGATGTGTCCGGCGAATAAATCCTTCGTGAAAACGGCTAGTAGCAGTCCTTTCAGTGCACTATTCGAACAAACCCTCCATTTCTCTGGTCGATTGTTTTCGTCTGCCAGAGGCTAGCTTTGAAAGTATTCCGAAAAAGCCTTGCGCACCCGTTTAGTTCAATGTCAACATTGTCAATCGGTGCAGTCTGTGGGTGCTGCACGCAGTGAAATCTAATGCAACTATTTATTCCATCGCCCCTGATACCGGGGGCGACGGCTATAGTAATTGCATTTGATTCCACTGCGTGCAGCACAGACAGACAGAGACAGAGGCAGAGGTGGTGTCGATGAAGTTGACAGAACATTTGCACTACACTGTACATATAGTACAGGGTCTTTACCAGATAACCGTGCTCGTTGGAAACAGCGTTTTATCTGTATTTTGATGTATAGTGCCTAAATTATATCGTAATTTAGTATTCCTCATGACTGAAAGAAGTACTCGTCTAACAATAAATATCGCCAAACAATAGAACCGTTTCCTATCATCTGGACTCAAGGGCTTGCGAGAATGAGTGTCGTGTACAAAGTCGTAGGAATCACGTGACATTATCGTCGGTAAAAGGCTGTGGGCGCTTTAGTCGTTACTGAGATTGCTACGCCATACTCCATCGTGGAGCGATACAAGCTGCTTCAGATTATGATAAGTAGGCTGATAAGATGCATTATCGCATCCATGTATTAATGTCAAGCTCTCTCTGATACACTTGATACTCTTTGGTGTATGCTGGGACATTGTAAAATCGCCTTTGAATGAGAGATTAAAGAGAGATCCAATCCGAAGAGATTAAGCTAAGCTGGACCTAACCTGGTACCCATAAGAGATCAGTAAGAACACAGGACCACTCTGATCCCTCTTCGTGCGTTGTAAGCGGCCCAGGGCTAGGGCGTGTGTAAAGGGAAAATATTCGACACTTTTGGAGAAAGAAAAAAACGAGATATAAGCTCAAGAAAGGTGAGTGAAGAGGAAGCGATACATTAAGGGAATCGATGAATTAACTATTAAGGCTGTCCAAAGAAAAGACCTAATTTCGTACACGCGGAGAAAGGTCGAAAAATTGAAAAAAATTGTCACATTATGTCGCCGGTGTATAATTTAATATTTTCCTGTCTCAAGTAAGTGTGAAATCGACCTTGCTTAGAGCACAATATTGTCAATACGAAAACGTCATGATTTGGGAGGGAGTCGGTGCGCAATACAAGACAGTACTGTGCCTAAATAATTTGTTGAGATGCGGGAAATGAAAACGCTTTTTAGAACCACGCGATATAATTCCTAAGATCAAATCAGTGCTTATTCATTTTTTTTTGGGCATACATCGCCGACGGAAAGAGACCATCTTATATGGGCGAAGTTCACATAGAATAAAACAAACGGAAAAGAAACAAAATATTCTCTTTGCCCGTTATTTTGTGTATTATCCAAGAAAAAGTTTCCGTGGTTCCATCTATGGACGTTGAAAGTTGTGTTTAAATAGTTTCAACTTAGCCTATACCAGGTATTCATTTTACGACAAATAGATCAGTGCATTCCTTTGCATAATCAGTGCAGTAAAACGGGAGTTATTCCTGAAACCCATTCACGTCAGGAAGCAAGCAAGATGAATACGGATTTCGGCCCATCTGTAAGACTAGGTACGTCTGAATAATTTCGCTGAAAATTTTGCTGAGAGTAACGTTTTATAGACGATTTAAGCATCAAAATCACGATAAATCCTCACAAAGTAGGCATGTTAAAGTTTATTCTTGCAATCCAGGGAAGAGGTACTGAAACAAATTATGTTATTGTGCAGTGTTCAGCAGCAATGCGTTTTCTATCAAGCACTTTCCCAAAAGTCTTACCAGTCATCTCTACGTCACAATCATGCGTCATATCAGCAAAAATCAGCCAATCAGCGATTGGAGTTACCGGGTTTACGTGGTCCCGACTTTTAGGACTGAATATTAAATAAATATAAGAGTTTTCTTTGAAAATGTGAAAGCGTCACAAGACATTTTCGAGCATGCGCCACAACTTGGCTATCTCAACTCAAAACCCATGTTAAAGGTTAACTATTCCCTTTAAAGGGATTATACGGGTTTCCGTCCTGAAAGGAAATGCACTCTTTTGCAGTTGTATGTTGCTTAAAAACACTTTTAAGTACATATAGAGTGACCTGTTGCCTCATTTAAATCCTCAATTATTTCAGCAATGTAATCAGCGTTAAACTCCTTTGACAATTTTTCAAGACTTGTACTGATAACGAGTACATTGATCGGGGTTTAATGGTCCACAACCACTTCTAAGATATCTCTAATCCTTGGGAACGCGGCGCTTTGCCGCGGCGCGTAAGTAGAGACCGTGCTGTCCCCTATACCTCAGCAAGGTACTTGCAAAAAGTACGCCGGTGGCATCAACCAGTAGCACTTTGAAACGTGCTTACGTAAAGAAGATGCATTTTCCAGAAAAAATGTGGTAAACCGTGGGCCTTCTACCACCTTTACAAGTACGTTTTACTATGTAACTCAATTATTCTGGGAAAAACCCGTATAATCCCTTTAAGAGCGTGGTATTGTTCCGGTGCCGTGGGTTGGGTCAAGCTTTCGTTGCCTCCGTACGGCTTGGTTGAGACGAGATGTGTTTGTCCTATATATTTTAGTGTTTTTGTCCTATTTATTGGAGAAGAATGAGCGCTGCATGGAGGCTTTGCTGCAATAATGAAGCAGAAAATTACAACTTCAAGCAGAAGTCACGGAACTGATGCATACAAATCCAATTCGCCTCGAAATTATTTCAATTGTGATCATTTTGAAGGATGCACTTCTGAAAACAGCGAAAACACAGACGGTAATGTGTTATATTGCATACTTCGGTTCGAAATACTGCAACATACGTACAATGTCACGCCACACGATTATACAAATACTGGTCAATTACAGCTTTTGGAGTTCACATTTCGTCTTGCTTAACTTCCGTGACAAACGTAAATAACTTTTCAACTGGAGTTACATTTTATTATTTTACTGGTTTAACATCATAATTTTGGATACATTGTAAATATGATGGCGATACTTCACTTACTACTTGAGTATAAAGGTAATAAACCCCGAGCTTCTGGTTAACACAATGAATGGAACGATAAAGTGACTTCAATAAAACACATACGTTACTTGAAAGTAAATGATTGCCCCTGAACCGAAGGCCATTGCTCACAATACGGCATCAAACTGTCAACCACCCATTCGCCCCTCAAAGGATGCTGTCCTCATACAACACATTTGTCAAACAATAGCTTGCAAATAACCTTATTGTACAGCGGTTTTGTCCCTGCCTGGGATATCAAAGGGACCCAAGCGCGGCATTCTCCAAAGTGATTTGAGAACAAGAGGTATGTCAACAGTGTTCTGATGACATGTTTGATCGGGTCTGTGATGATAATGATAGCATGTGGCTTCCATCCAAGAGGAAGCATATTAAGCACCTATAAACAATAACATTACAAATACAATTTCCATTATTAAAATATGTATTAATCGACTCAATTCCACACTTAACCTTTTAGTTAGTTCTAAGATCTAAGCTTAATTATAGGTTAAGACCACATTTGTCATTTTTAGGTTCCCGCTGGATTGCGTTTGATTCAATTATTATCACGCGATAATATATAATCTATGTCCGTTAATTTCAGTTGGTTTTGTCACTGGTTTCGCACTTAAGTCATGGTCGTCAAAGCTCATACCTACTCAACCTTTTTAAACCTTTTTAATAACCTTTTTAAACTGCCATGATAAGAACTTAAATCATTCATCACATTTTTTTTAAATAATTTATTTCAGTGCTTGCACGGCAAATTGGGGGTTAAAGGGAATGTTTCACTTCTCTGAAAGTTGTCCAATGTACGCCGCTTGTGGTGCAAAATATGAAGTAATTGCTGCGAACACGATTCTGGACATTTGTTGCTCACAAACAGTGCTCAATTTCATGAAAACTAAGTTTTAGATATATGGGCGTGATGGACCGCATATTGAGGAATTTTTTGGAAATAGAGAAAACCTTGCACGCTTGCAATATGTATGATAGTGTATGCTTATGTATAGCCAAATTGTAAACAAATTGCTACTTTATCAACTTTGATAAGAGAGAATTGACGACATCGGCTTTAAGAGGCGATTACTAATACACTAGGGCCTTATTGTGCAGATGTTCAAACCAAACCAAAATTTACTTTCGATTGGACCTCTGTTGGTGTTTTAACTTCTACACTACCTAATTTCAATGCAAATCCAGCAAAATGGCCGTCTCAACTCAAATATAATGTTAATGTGAAACGATTCATTTAGAATCCAACAGCAGTCGAGCTTGTTGCATATATACCCTGAAGCCACACATTTCACATCTCACGATGCCAGATCAGCGGATATTTGGCTTCCTGTATTTTGGCCAGACAAGGTAGTAGGGCGATCTTTTACGTACTGCACAACACAATACTTCGACCCGATCGCCTCGTGCCAGATTGATGCCTTTTCGGCCAGCTGGGGCATTCTACGACAAATCGACCAAGGCTTGACACTCTCATATTTTTTGAAATTCTGAAAAGTGTTCATAGGGTATTCACGGTTGCTAAAGCCAGCTGTGATAAGCTAAATTTTGTCAGATTAATGGTCACCGAGTTATAACCTAGGGTATTTTTAGAGGTCATGTTGTATTGTAAGGCCTGTAGCTTGTAAGCGAACCGCACGAACGTAAAATAATTTAATATTGTATGATTTGCAATAATGCGAGGAAACTTTTGTTGATTTAATATTTTTTCATTTTTTGTTTATTGACCCAGTGACTTCGTGACCTAGTTTTACATGAAATACCTCGATCTGTGGCATAGGCGTAGGAGCCGGGAGGGGGGGGGGGGGAACTGCCCCTCAAAAAACTCTTATTGAGCGGGGGGGGCAACCCCCCAAACTTTTGAGTCTGATACCTGTCCAACTTACGAAGGGTGAAGCCCACGACCCAGCCTAGGGACGGTCGTTATCCGATCGCCTCGTTTTTTCCTGAATAACTTTCGAATCAGAGGTGCCACTTTTTACCACCTACCCACCGATGCGGGTAGTTACTACCCACTTGGGTAGTAGTGGGTAGCACAAGCGATCATTTGGATGTATACAGGGTCCGCCGAAATTAGGGAAACGCTCTGAGTTACCTTCCACTGAGAGGCGCCCACGCAAAGCTACATTACGTGAATTTCGTACCAGTTTGCGCTCTGGTCTCAGGAACGTAAACTTTAAACATGATTTCGGCCAGGGTCTTCTTCGTAAGCCGTGGGTAAGGCGTGAAGAAACTACTTAGCGAACCGTTCTCTTTGCGCGGGTAAACGCACCGGGTACCGTCTCTAAGGCGCTTAACGAGTCAAGCAAAGCGTATAAAAATGACCCGAGGCATGCTGAATCAAGAGGAATTTGAGAGAGCCAAAGGCCAGAGAAAAGAAGAGGAAGAAAACAAAAAAGACCGAGATCATCCAGAAGGTGAAAAGAGTCATCAGCGCGAATCCGAGAAGAACGTTGGCGAGGTACAGCAATCTTCACAGGTGCCAACGAGAAGATCAACAAGGAGTTGCTGGCAGCAGGCGTCTAAGCCCTGGATACGCGTGCCACCCTGATGGCAAATTACGGGTTCCGCAGGAATTAGCTCCTCTGCACTTACGACCGAGCAACTAAAAATTTCCTGAAGTCGAAGATTGACGGAACGTCAGTACACAGAGATTATTGGCCCCTCATCACCCGACCTTCATCCCCTTGAACTTCTCTACCTGGCGCGTTTGGATGCCGAGGTGCTGCAATGTCTTCTCACCCAAACCTTGAGTCGCTTGAAGGCTGACACACGGAGGTCTGGCACAACCGATGGACAAGCCAGCTACATCCACCGTGTCTGGCAGTGCTTCAGAGTCTACGTGTGGAGAGAGTGATTGACGGTGAGGGTGAATACATTGGGTAGCTGCGACGTGATGATGGTGTGTTACTGTCTGGAAATAATGTCATCTGGAATAATTTTTTATTTTGATTTGGCTGCAGTCTCTCAATCTGTCATAAGCGATTACCTATTTCGGCGCACCCCTGTATTGTAGTGGTAGTTATGGCGGCGTACATAATTTTTAATAAATTGACGTTTTTTTATTGCGAATATGAGATGCATTGAACAAATTGGCAACCTCAGTTAGTGAACGCAGGAGATCAACACAAAACAGTTCAACATTAAAATTAGCTATTTATGGTAGACATAGATGATTAAAAAATTGTATTTGTGGTACTTGCGGGTAGCTGCACAGCCTCTATAATGGGCATAGTGGGTATTGGTTGGTAATTGAAGGTTTGTGGGTTCGGGTCACGTTTGCAGATATGCAACGTGAAACTTGGCTGTACAGCTGTAATGTAAATGTTCTGTCCCACTTCATTCCGACACCAACCGATACGATTGTTCCCGGCGATAAATCCTTCGTGAAAACGGTGATGAAAACGGATGTAGCCTTTCAGTCTCTAATATCGAATAAACTTCCATTTTCCATGTAGCGATGTTTGTCTGATGGAAGCACAGCGTAGAAAGTTTCTTAAAATACTTTGGCTAAGCAGCGCATCCGTTTAGTTCAATGTCAACTTTGTCCATCGGTGCTGTCTGCCAGTGCTACACGCAGTGAAATCTATTGAAACTATTCTTGCCCTCGCCCCTGATACCGGGGGAGAGGAAACTATAGTTAATTGCATTGGATTCCACTGCGTCAGCACCGAACAGACAGAGGACAGAGACAGTGGACAGAACTTTTGCACTGAACACTGTACCTTCGCGTACATTCAATAATTTACGTTCTCTTGAACAATTTAGCAGTTGCTAAAAAATGAGATTACCGGATTTAAGTGACACTCGTACCTACCATGACATTTTTTGTTCCAAATAGCCTAAAATGTTGCGAAAATTGCAGAAAAAATCGTATTTTTTAAAACAAATTGCAAATTAAAAACGTTAAAACACGTGAAATGACAAGTTCTACGAAATGGCTGTCTCGGAGTGGGAAAACATCGTTTTTTTTACTAAAAAATTGTCAAAAAAAACGTTTTTTACCAAATTGACTATAAAATCCAAAATTTTGACAATTTCCCCCCCCGCAACTTCAAATGAGTTCCTACGCCCCTGATCTGTGGCACCAAAATAGTTATTTTTTGCCTGAAGCCAAGTCAGTATTTATAAATATCCTTCATAAGAAATTTAAAAAAAAATGTTTTGCTTATAAAGAGTACTTTAAAGCTTTGAAAAAGTCCGATAGGCGGCGCTGGGAGCATATATCTGTGTATCTTTGGACTGAGTAAAGATATCGAGATGCAGTAAACGCCAGTGGATAGGTCTAACTATTTTGTGAGGCAAAAATTATGTATAGGTACTTTGTGATCTGAGGTCAAAGTCAAGATCGTTTTTAAGGTTAAATATTGCAGGTAGCGTTTTCAACACATGCATGTATATCTCTGGACTGTTTAAAGATATCGAGATGGTATAGAAGACAGTGAATAGGTCCAAGCATTCTGAGACGAAAATGTACATATATTTTTGTGATCAGAGGTCAAAATCATGGTAATATTTAAGGTCACAATTGCAATATTTGACCCTAAATATAACATTTATCTTGACCTCAGTTCACAACAGTAATCTGTATTTTCTTCTTAGAATACTCAGACCTATCCACTGTCATTTACTGCATCTCAATATCTTTATCCAGTCTAGAGATACACAGAAATGTCTTCCAAACGGTACCTGCAATATTTGACCTTAAATACGACCTTGATGTGGTCGTATTTAACGACCTCAGATCACAAATGTATATTTACATTTTCCTCTCAGAATAGTTAGATCTATCCACTGGCGTTTATTGTATCTCTATATCTCTATGCAAACCGAAGATACACAGATATATGTTTCCAGCGCCGCTTATCGGAGTTTTTGCCAAGCTTAAAAGTACTCATATTAACAAAACACTTTTTTTAGAATATTTATAAATACTAATTTGGCTTAAAAAATACATATTGTTTTTGGTGCCACAGATTGAGGTATTTCATATAAAACTAGGTCACGAAGTATCGGGGTAAATAATGATAAACCGAAATTGCCAAAAGTTTCCTCGCATTATTTCAAACTAGACCGTGTGAAGCTGTAATACGTTTGTGCAATTCGTTAACAAGCAACAGGCGATCAAACCTGACCTTACAACATGACCTATCAAAAATGCCCGAGGCTTTAACTCGGTGACTGTTGATCTGACAAAATTAAGATTATTACTGCTGGCTTTAGCGCCCGGGATTACTCGGTGAACTCATTTTCAGAATTTTCAAAAATATATGATTGTAAAATGTAATTATTTTTTGTCGATTTTTCGTGGAATGCTGCTACTTGATCTCACCCATAATCATCAGGCAACCACAACTAGCTTTATCGGCAGCTCGAGCCGTTCCTAACGGGTCTCGTGACAAATCTCGTGTCAATCTTCCTGGCCTTAGGCACAAGCGGAACTTTATGAAATCGCTCGGGGGGGAGAAAAATGTTAATTGATATATTTTATTTCAGTTCTTACCATGCAACGCCATAGGCCTAATGTTAAAATGTGAAATCCGGGGGGGGGGGGCTCGGACCCTCCCCAAGAGATATAAAGTTCCTTTCCTGGCCTTACGGGTGACTCTAGTATCGAAAGTTCTTTTCAGGATATTACAGCACTACGCACGATTCATCTGTTCTGAGTGATAGGGGTTTACTAAGGGCTGAGCTGCTTTTTACGGGGATAACCAAGATTTGTGAAGCTTAGCCGCAAATTGAAGCTCAGCCAGCATTAAATCCAGCCGATATGACGACCCACCGGATTGTTGCGTATGGCTCCATTTGTTCTTATTCGCTACTTATCTGTCAACTTTTGTATCACAGATTGTGTAAAGCGTTGTTGGTAGTGCAACTTCTCATATAAGCATGATAGATATGCGTATGTTAATCAGATTAGAATGGCATTTTACTATGGAACGATGCTCATCTTATATTCGATTATCTCGTGACATGCCTGAAAGATATTGTTTTACTTCCTGACGACATAAATGCTTGTGAAGCTGGCACCTCTTTTCATAACGAGATGAAACATAAAAACGGCTGAAACTACTTGACGTAAGACTTGCTGTTTCTGTCAATATCTCAAAATAGCCAGTTTAGTACAGCAGAAATATTGACTTTATTTATTTTCACCATCATCTTGATCGAAGGTGCTCCATAAAATATGGAACAGATGCAAAGGAAAGACATGCGGCATTTATAACGCTAAATATGGTATATTCAGGTCAAGATGGTTGATAATCGCTCGCTAAATACGGCGAAAAGGTTGTGCTGACGTTTACATCCGCATTTACACGGTATGGTATGTTTTTTTTTGCAGTCCATGAATTAACATATGATTGCATCACAGTCAAGATACCGAGGGTTATGTGCGTGACAACTTTGCATCTACATAGCAGAATAAATCGGGATCTCTACATATCTCTATCAGGAATACAGAGTCCAGACAGTCGTGCATCCAGAGGGAGAGGCGTTGGGGTCAAGGCCCCTCCCTTGAGAACTGATAGGGCCCATAGACGAGTATCTATAACCCGCGCACCGAAGGGGGTCTGAGCCAACTTAGAACCGATGGGGGGGATAACCGCCCCTCAGAGATCTCGAAAACTACGCAACGTAGGGAGAATCGGAAAACGGCTTTAGGTAGGCTGTAACGAGTAATAGAGCAAATTTTAGATCATTTTTTTTATTAGTTCAATATTGAGGTCTCCAGAGGTCAAAACAGGTCAAACTTTCCCATATTTCGAGTAAATTGAGCATTGCTTCACCTAATCCGGGCTAGCTCAGTAACAAACATAGCTAGGAGCATTCTGTAAAAAGCACTGAAATGCAATTGAAACATTAGTTCTGCGTTTTTTCTCATATTTGACATAGGGTCAATAATTCAGGCTCCAGAGGTCAGCAAAGGTTAAAATGCTTAATTTCACGGACAAGTTTTTTGCTTCTAACTTTTTATGTCTAAAAGCTAGAGAAGTGCTTTCACCATCATCGTGTTTCTAATATCACGGCGCATTGCATCATATATAGGATGACCTAGTTAGGTCAAATTAAAAAAATAACCTGATCTGAACTGAGGTCATGTTAAGTTTAAGTAAAATTTTATATCACTTGATAAAGGTCGATAAGAGAAACATAATGGTGAAGTCCTAACACTCTGCCCCCGTAGAAGATGAGTTATTGTACAAAAACCATATGCTCTTCGAGCACATTGGATTTGACCTCAAAGAGGTCACGGAATAAAATTATAACATGCATTCTTCTGCTTGGCTCCGAAATAATGATATTGATGAAAACTGACCAATATTGAGCTATATTTGCTCGATTGGTTCGCATTTCATTTTTCTCCCATAGACTTAGGTATAATGGGAGGTCACGAAATTGACATGACCTCAGGTCATCGATATACAAAATCCGAGATCAACAAATTGTAGATTCATATGTCCTTATCACACAATGCGAGTTTCAAATTGTTTGGTTCATCCCTGTAGCTTTGGCATGATGTCAAACTTTCAAAAACGTTTCTTGAGGTCAGGTCATTCAATGTGACCGGACGACGTGACCTTGAAAGTTAGGAGAGCAAAACTTTGATAAAGTGTGGGTAATTGATGCCCAAACAACAGTTGTGCAAAATTTGGCGGTGCTAAGCGCCGCCTTTTTCCGCTACTCTTGAAAAACCTCCGGGGGGTGGATATCCGCCCCCTCCCCGTCGGTGCGCGGGATGAAGAACCCATTCTGACGCCACTGGGGGCCCCATTATGTTCCTTAGATCACCAATTCTAGCATCTAAAGGACCATTTTGACCTACATCGAGCCAAGTATTACCCACAGAGGGCCCATTCCAGACTAGTGTCATGTCAAATTAAAGCTACATCCATTAAAATATGCTTTCTTAATTAATATTATTTACTA
>VOPJ01004700.1:0-31883 GCA_014673585.1 Semibalanus balanoides
GGGAGATCTCGAAAACCACGCAACTAGCGACAAGCGGAAAACGGAGTTATATAGCTTCAGACTAGGTCTTTCGAAAGCAACATGCCACGTGCCTCTGATCGACACACAGTGCATACGCCGGGCTGATCGTTTCTCTTCACATCTGTGTTTAACCCTATTCCCTGCGGGCGGCCAGAATTACGTTAAAGGGACACTGCCACCTTAACATTATATTTGAGTTGAGATAGCCATTTTGCATGCTTGGTATTGAAATTACGTATGGTATAAGTTAAAACAACCACTGAGGTCGAATCACAGAGAAATTCGAGTTTGGTTTTGAAAACTGTAACATCCCCAGTCCCCAATGTATTTGAATGGGGGCCCTGAGCCGATGTCGTAGTCTCTCTTTGCTAAATGTTTATTACAGTCAACTTGTTTTACATTTGGCCATACACTAGCCATACACTAGTCATACTTATGGCAGCGCGAAGGTCTTATTTTTTCACGAAAATTCCTTCATATGACGTCATCAGCCAAAATATTAAAACGCATTTTCCATGAAATTGAGCAATGTTTGTGAGAAACAAATGTCATAATCGTGTTCAGCAGCAATTACTTCATATTTTGAACCACAAACGGCGTACATTTAATAACTTTTTGGAAGATGGCAGTTAACCTGCGTGGGGGGCTGATTCTGCCCCCAGTGATCTCTAAAACCGCACGGCTGATTTCGATGGGACAAACACCATTCGATTCGTCGTGACGAAATCGTTCTTTTTTGGACCTCGAAATCGCTTTTTTGTTAAAAAATGGGCGGCCAGGGGGCAAAAAAATGAAATACGAATTTTTGGGTTGTTTTTGAAAGATCATTGTGGCCATATGTGATTCGACCGATGTTCATGCAAAAAACGTGGTTGAGCTTCCTATGTCATGTTCTTTAATATGTGAAAGGGACAAGAACAAATATAAAAAATCATAGGCGTTCTCAGGGATAAGAAATGGGGGATTCTTGGATAAAAATATGTGCTTTTCCTAAGTGTTTGGGATGTGGGAGCGTCACATATGGGCTTTGTTGCTGTGATATGTTAAATTTTCAAATTGTGCAGAGGCGGATTCAGGTAAACAGCGTGGGGGGCACCATGAGCGGAACGCCTTTTTTACATCTTCCTTATTTGAAGTTGTGCCTAAATTGACGGACATTATCGCCTTCCATTTTATGTAACTGAGTTCGACTCTGCCCCAAAATATGTATAATCCAATTATGTATGATTAATAAAGCATCGACTTCGTTTATGACGCTTTTATTCCACCGCAAACTAAGAAGGAAGTATGCGCCGCACACCCGCATTCGTAACGACCTCCCAAAAACATGACCCTGGAGCCGCCTCTGCTTTGACGATTTTTTTTTTCTACAAAATTTCAACAGAACACGCGTCATTCATATTTAGGGAAAATCCGAAAGTTTCAAGACGATAGACGTAACGGTTCAGAAGCGGTGGGCGAAGAACTGCCGAGGGGCAGAATCTGCCCCCTGCTGGGAATAGGGTTAACCCGCGTCCTTGCGACTTTTGGTTGCCGAGATATAGGTCCGGAATGGAATTGCATCGACATTTAGTTGGTAATTTCGTGGACGGAACAGAAGCGCAAGTGCGCACGTGCAGTGTGACCCAGAGTTTGACCTGCGCAACATTGCCAGTGGTGTGGTCTCACACCACACACCAAATTTCAGCTAAAACTTTATTCCCTGCGGGGGGCTGATTCTGCTTCCGGTAGGTTTTCGCCTGCCGCTTCTGAACCGTGAAGCATAGCGTCTTGAATATTTTGGACTTTTGCTAGAATTAAATGACGCGTGTTGTATCAAAATTGTGAAAAATGTTACCGTGCAGAGGCGGCTCCAGGCTCATGCTTTGGGGAGTTCGTTACTAATGCGGTTGTGCGGCGCATACTTCCGTCGTAGTTCGCGGTGGAATAAAAGCGTCATAAAAATTATGTCATTGTTATGATGTATATATAATATATATATATATAATACTAATATATATATATATATATATATATATATATATATATACGAATGACATAGTTTATACCTTTTATTCCACGCAAACTACGAAGGAAGTATGCGCCGCACAACCGCATTAGTAACGAACTCCCCTACATATATCATACATACTTGGATTACACATATTTTGGGGCAGAGGCGCACTCAGGTTCATAGTATGGCAGGTAATATCCTCCATCAAATTGGGCCCAACTTCAAATAAGTAAGATGATAAAAGGCGTTCCGCACATGGTTCCCCCAACGTTGTTTACTTTGATCCATATATGCGCATAATATTACATTAAAAAAAGTACAGCTACAAAACTCACATGCGACGTTCTTATTGTCCCAAACAGTCGCAAACAGCACATATTTTTATCCAAAATTCTCCCTCATTTTTCATCCCTGAGTACAACCTATGTTTTTACACTTGTCCCTTTTATATATTTAAGCATTGAAATACTTACATGCATATATTACATGCATTGAAAGCTCAATAACGTTTCGGCAATAAAATCGGTCGAGTCACATGGCCGCAATGGCCTTAAAAAAAAAAAAAAAAAATGTGTTATTTTTAGCCCCCTGGCTCACCATTTTTGAACAAAAAAAAATCGGTGTCTAAAAAGAAAGATCATGACACGACAAATTAAATGGTGTGTGTCCCATCGAAATCGGCCGAGAACTTATCGAGATCTCTCGTGGGGGTGGGTGGGGAGCAGAATCTCCCCTCCCCGCAGGTTAACGTAATTCTGGCCGCCCGCAGGGAATAGGGTTAATCGGTCCAGCCATTTCTCAGCTATAGCAGGATAACGTTTGATGACACCTCTGACGCGGCATGTGTCATGCACCATGCTGACCCGTCACGTGAGACGAAGCATGTAAATAAGATAATATGATTGAATGGGGCTATCAGATGGCAAGGACCGCTCGTCAGTCAGATGCGGGATTTCAAAGATTTCAAAGCTTCTGAAGAGCATTGCGGACTGCGGTCGGGTCCGGTCGGGTCCGGTTGGGTCGGCCGCTTTTAACCTCTTGGATCCCCTTGTGCACTATAGTTTACTTGAGTTGAAACGCTTTACGATCCCATGTCTTTCTCGGGAGACTGCGCAAGAGACATCTATGCCTTCAATTGATTCAATATCGGTCACCTGGTGTCAGAAGTGACACTTTCAGATCACAATTCTACCACCAGGGCTCTTTTGATTTTGTCATGGCGGCCCGGCAAACGCGTGCAGGTGACTCTCCTACAATCCAAGTTTGATGTTTGATAACGTAAACAATTACTGGTCAGATATGATGTGTGCCTTTACTGTCATTGAAGTAATGTTGAAAAATAAGTAATAACGATGGCTTCAACGTTTTCCTATTTTCTCTAAAACGGTGTGGAATTTGGTTGTATACTCCTGAGTATTCCTGAGGGGTCCTGAGCACACATTGGGACTCAGGACAACATTTTTGTTATATTTGTTTGCAATTAATATGTCGTACAGATGTATCCATTTTTGTCCACATGTAGATGAACAGATTATCTGTCATACCTAAATAGACACATTGCTTGTGCCTGAGGAATGAAAAATGTTACTTTCAATTTCATTTGTATACTATAGTATCTTTTAGGCCTTCGTCACTTCTTCGTTTGTATACTATAGTACACATTTGGGCTTCCAGCACTTTCTTTTTTGCATACCATAGTATACATTCAGGACTTGTCCGCATGAGGGGGTCCCAGTCGGCCTGAGGAACCATTGTTCAACAATCGGCCTGAGGGCTCCCTGCTGGCCTGAGGTATCCTCAGTCGGACTGGTCGGCCTGAGTGGGCCCTCGGTCGGCTTGAGGGGTCCTTGGTCGGCCTGAGGAGGGCCCGGTTGGTCAGAGGGCCTCTTCGGCCTAGTGGGATCCTCTTCGGCCTGAGGGACCCGTTGTCGGCCTGAGGGGCTCTCTGTCAGCTTGGAGGAGCCTATGGCGGTCTGGATGGGAACTAGGTGAGTCTGAGGCGCCCTCGGTCGACTTTTGGGGCCGTCCATCGGCTTGAGGGAGCCTCAGCCGACTTGAGGGACCCTTGGCCGGCCTAAGGAGCTCTTGTTTGGCCTTAGGAACTCTTTGCTGGATTGATAGACCCTTTATCGGCCTGAGGGACTCTTTGTCGTCTTGAGATGGCCTCAGTCAGCATAAGGGGCCTCGGTTGGCCTGAGCGGGCACCCCGTCGACTTGAAGGAGTCCTTCGTGCGCCTGAGGGGGTCCCAGTCGGAGTAACGAGTCATTGTTCGGCTTGACGGTTCCCCTGCCGGCCTGAGGGGGCCTCACTCGTCCTGGTCAGCCTGCTCAGCCTGAGAGAGCCCTCTGTTGACTAGGGGGACTCTCGGTCGGCTTGAGGGAACCTCTGGCCGACTTTGAGCGGGCCCTTGCTCGGTCCTTAAGGAGGCCAGGTTGGCCTGATGGAGTTTCTTGTTCGTCCTTAGGGACCACTTTGTCGGCCTGAGCGGGGACTCCTGTCGGCCTAAAGGAACCTCCGTCGGCCTGGAAGGGAATTAAAGTCGGTCTGAGTGGCACCTCAGGTTGACTTTAGGGGCCCTCCATCGGCTTGAGGGAGCCTCGGCCGGCTTGAAGGGGCCTTTGGTCTGCCTGAAGAGCATTTGTTCGGGTCCACTACAAACGAGCTAGTGAAAAAAGAGTTAGTGCAATTTGAGCTAGTAACATTAGGTCTAGTGTAGAAAAATCGCTAGCGTTTCAAAAGCACGTTAGTTAAACAAACAGCTGGGCTACGTATGAGCTAGTGCTACGAAAGAGCTAGGTCTCTTTGGTGCTAGTGGACAAAGAGCTAGTGCACTGGGCAAATTAACAAAGAGCTAGTCCCGGTACAGTTGGTATAGCGCCATGCCTGATCAAAACTGAGCCTGAACTCACCATTTTTAGCCCAATTTCGAAATCTCTATCACTGAGGCACCGTTTTGCGATCTGAGACTTTCTTGGCTATATTTTTTTTATTCGAATATAATTCTGACCATCATTTTTCATGTATTTCCATACATATAGTGTAAGGCTGATAAATACATACATATAAAGAAGCAAACACGTCGTTCGTCCAGCGCCATCTGTATTATCATTTTCAAACTTTTAGCGAAATGTTGTATTACATATGTAAATACTGTGACTTGTTTTTCTTTAACTTGATCGCCGATTTGGTAATTAATTGGTGATGAAGCACAACCTTTACAATATTTGTCTTCACATCTTCAGCCTTGTGACGTAATGTTTGCAGTATTTTTGCGATAAATATAACCGTTATAAACTAGTTTTGTCTTCTTCCTTTGTTTGTTTTGAAGATTTCCCATCACCCCTATATCTAGCTTAAACCTTCCAAAAACAGTATTCTGAACTTGAAAATTTGGAATTCGAAATGCCACAAAATCAAGACATTGACCTACAGAAACAGTCTGGTCTTGCCCTTGGAAAAAACCGCGCGCATACATTGGCGTTGAATTTTCTTGGCGGTATTCGTGCATTATTAAAGCGATTAAACCGTCGACAAAGAATAAGTCGATTAAGGCCATTTTGTTAAACTTGCTCTTTTACGTGCAAAAATTACACAGATAAATTAAAATTAGCACAGAGAATAGAAGTTCCAACTAGCCGCACTAAGCCATTTTCTGTACTAGCTCCTCTTATGAGGAACACTATCTCTTTTGTCATAGCACCAAGAAAGACTAGTTCTTTCGACAAAGCATAGCTCATTTACGTAAGCCCTAGCTGTTCTTGTCTCCATAGCTCTTTTGACCACTAGCGGATTTTCTACACTAGCCTAATGTTACTAGCTCAAATAGCACTAGCTCTTTTTGCACTAGCTCTTCTGCGGCGCTCCCATTTGTTCGGCCTGAGGGTCTTTTCATCGGCCTGAGGGGCCCTATGTCGGCCTGAGAGGGCCTTGGTCGGCCTGAGTTTCCTTCGATTGGTCGAAGTGGCTGCCGCTTGGCCTGAGTGGCCCTCGATATGCCTGAGTGACCCTCGGTATGCCTGCGGGGACCTTATAATGCCTGAAGGGACCTCAGTCGGCGTGAGGGGTCCAGAGTGGGCCTAAGGGACCCTCGGTTGACCTGAGTGGCTCGAGGTATCGATAAAATATACACAGCATAATAGGTCTAGTCCAGTACCAAAGATACTCTCATTTCAGGTTACAAGTAAGAAGCTGGTACATTGTCAACACTATGCAGGGCCGTGGGAGTACTTTCAAGTTGGGGCGAGGGGGGCGAACTTTTTTCGGGTGGACCTGAGGTAGCAAAAATTGTAGCTAAAAGCGATATATCCTGTGGTCCTGGCCGCCGTTATATCGCCAACAGGATTTATTCGCCCATCATATCGCCATCCCGTTTCACCCTGATATATCGGAATATCATTCCCCGATATCATCGCCATCGTCCTGATGCGTTCAATACCGGTGACCCGCCCTTGACCTCCGGAACTTCGCATGGTGACCATCTTTCCCTTTTCGGCCCCCTGGCCGACTCCTTTTCTCCGACTGAACCGTCCGGGGAGCAGAGGTCACATTTCATACATATAAATGAAGCGTTTTGCTATAAAAAATGTGACATACCCCCATGCCAAAAAAGTCCTGAATGTGATTTTATACTTCCGTGGCGCCTTAGTAATTATTCATGAATAGTAAGCATTTATCTCCACAAAACATTACAAACATGTGACCATGAGTATTTTATCAACCGTGATTGCTGACCAACAAATAGCTCTATCAACGTTACGACGAAGAACGTATCCTATTGCCAGGTGTGCGCTGTATTCAGCAGTGTTTTCGAATGCTCGATGGTCAAATGTTGCGGATGCCGCTCGTTCACCCTATTCCCTTGCGGGGGGAGGGCGCGCAGATCTATATCCCCCCGGTAGTTTTTTCGCGTGCTGGCTTCCAAAAAGTTAAGCCTAGCGTTTTGAAACTTTTGGGATTTTCCTAGATTGCAATGAAGCGTGCTTGTCAAAAATTCTGGGGACAAAATCGGTCTGGCAGAAGCGGCACCCAAGGCTCATGTTTATCGGAGGAGTCATTTTGAAATGCGGTTGTGCCGCGCAAACTTCCTTCGATAGTTCTGCCGGTGACGAAAACCAAAATCGTCAAAAGCTATGTCATTTGCTATTAAAACGTCAATGCATACTTGTATTTATACATATTTTTGGCAGAGGCGCACTCAGGTACATTTAAAAGGGAGGCAAATTTCATGGCCGATCAATAAGGGCCGAACATCAAATTAGTAAGATGATAAAAGGCGTCCGCACCTGGTGCCTCCCACGTTGTGTTACCTGAATTTCTGCCTATGTGCCAATATATTTTTATTTTAAAAAATAAAACAATACAACAAAGCCCACATGTGACGTTTACTATCGTCCTACATCCAATAACGAACAGCATATATTATATTATCAGAAAATCCTCAATTTTCCATCCAGTGTACGCCTATTAATTTTTCATTTGTACTTGTCCCTCTTATATTACTAAGACATTATATTGGAAGCTCAATAAAACGATTTCGGGCATGAAAAAACAATCGGTCGAATCACATTGGCCGGCAATCACCTATTTCTAAAAACACACAAATAATGTATTTTGTTCCCCCTGACCCCCCNGCAGCAATGACCTTTCTAAAAACACAAAAAACAATTTTTTCCTCCTGGGCCCCCATTTTTTTATCAAAAAACAGACTTTGGGTTCTACAAGAAAGATATTGTCACGACCAATAGAATGGTCTTTGTCCCATCGAAATCGGCCGAGCGGTTTTCGAGATCTCTGGGGGGCAGAATCTGCCCCCGCAGTTTAACATAATTCTGGCCGCCCGCAGGGAATAGGGTTAGTATATATATATAGTAAAAATATATATTATAGTATAATATATATAGTTATATATATATATATATATATAATACATAGCCAAGCCCAAATGCTTCACCATATGTGTTATTTTCATCCAGATATACAGGATGCGTACTGGAAGCCTGCTGGAACATTTCGAATGAATGTTTTGCAAGCTATAACCTCGTTAAGAAGTTTATGTTTGTGATCATGTTCTACGGCGAATACTCCTTCTCGAATTGTGTTTACTTCGAACATGAATTTATTTCATACCGCTTTCACGAGCATAATATACCCTACGAATCGCCGTTTTATATTAGCCTGCAAAGTGCAAAGCAGCAAAGCTCTTGGCGATACTAGCGTCACCTATATATAAAATAGATCGTCATTGGTGAAACAGATCAAATAGGTAGCAGCACAGAGCATGATTACTAAAATATGAAAGTGTTCTGTGCAGAATGTTTTTCTCACGATTTTTGTTTGCTTTGAACACACATTTTTCATATCGTTTTCATGAGCATAACATTTAACATACCCCACGAATCGCTGTCGTATCTTACGGCTGCAAGGCAGCCAAGCTCTTAGCGATGCTAGCACCACCTATGTATAAGAGAGATCACCTTGGTGAAACCATTGAAACAGGTGGCAGCACGTACCCTTGTTCGCACACCGCACAGCAGGTGACGATATGTAATATGTATGTATGTTTTATACGACACTGCATTCGCATGTTAAGGATTAGGAAACCGTTCACAACGTGCACAAAACGATAGGCGTGAAGTCCCCCTCGTCCACTGCGAATGTCTTTTAGTGACATAATAGCTCCTTCTGCTAACTTGCCAGCGAATCACCAGTCACAGTAGCGTTTGAGCGTCCCACGTAGCCCATTTGCGCTCTGCGGATAGTTGTGGCATCTCGGAGGGAGATTGGTGTCATTGGGTCCAGGATGGTGGTGGCATGTGAGAAGCGTCGGCTACCACGCCTGTGAATGGACTAGTTGCAGGCTGTTAGGTGACTATTAGCAAAATAATAATACAATGTGCTGTTCAACGTGATGCACACTATCATTTTGCATAACGATAAACATTTCGCAACATATTTGTATGCAAAAAAAATATATATAGCACTTGTTGTAGTGACGTCAATTAGCAATAATATTGCGCTGGTCACTGGAAAAGCAAGGTCAGAGGCGCAGCCAGACCTTCGGCAAGTGAGAAAGGCATCCCCAGGGAACCCCCTTGGCAAAGGGCAACCGAAAAATACCCCCCCCCCCCCAAAAAAAAAGAAAAAAAAAATCAACGGAATTTAGGCCAACTTATTTTGCAGGGCCAACAAAAAAACAAACAAACAAACAAACAGGAAACAAACAAATAAAAAACAACAAACAACCAACAACAACAACAAAGCCAACAACACAAAATGCAGATGGTGGCCAACAGGGACGTCGCCGATTTTTTTTTAGTGTGAAAGTCGGGCCAATGGGGGTCACGTGCCCCCTCTGTCCCCTCTCCTGAGCATGGTGTTTCCGGCATTCCCCGTGGCAAATAAAAATGGTTAAGCACTTTCCTCTGATTCACACCAAACTGATCAGAAATTCATGGAGATTTATGCAGTGTATATTCAAAACACAAAGCGTCATCGTAACATCATCTACAGCACATGTTCGAGATAGGCCATGTTTCGGCTGAGGCACAGCTCTGCCCTCCGCGTCATACTCACCAAGCTGCTTACGGACACATGTCGGCGGGGATGGCCCGCACTGCAGCTCCCACGGCTGTCTTTAGTTGCTTCCTGGTCTGGAGATTCTTTTTAAACACCAATAACTCTTTTAGTTGTCTCCACGGAAAGTTGTAAAGTGGGCTAAAATCCGGATGCTGCTCTCACTAAAACTGTCCAGAACCACCTGCAAAATGTGACCGTGCCCCCCCAATGTTGTTTTGAAATAGCTTTTGTCGGGTACAGAGCTTGTATGGAAAGAAATTGAGATCATCCTTAGGATCGAATTCGTTGTAGCGTTTCGTTAAAATGTTCTTTAACTGCAGTTAATATGATTGATTTGGTCGCAATTTAGAATTTCACAATTTTAGTTATAGCTGTGTTGCCTCTGTACAGTCGCGTGATTACAAATGAAATGACATCTGCATAAATCCGCCATTTCACGAGCTTTGATTTCCGTGCAATAAATGTGATGTTTATTTATCCGTTGAAACTCCGTATCAAAAATAAATGTGTCACCCAAACTGCTCAAAACTACCTCAGGTAACTTCGATCTCCGGAACTATTGCTATCTGACATCACGACCAATCAGAGAGCAGAGTTCTAAATTACGTAAATATACCTAATTATTAAAAACGCTAATATTTCAGAGGAATTTTCATTATTTTGACAGTCTATAAAATATTTAAAATTAATTTGCGTTCCATCAAATACATACAAACAGTGAGTTAGGTAACCTGCACTCAGGGCTGCGGAGTAGGAGTCGGAGCCGGTCGGAGTCGGTGATTTTGGCCGGAGTCGGAGTCAGAGTCGGAGTCGGTAAAATGTTGCCGACTCCGACTCCGGCTGTCAGTTACGGGCAACGCATGGGCAAAGTATTATGTGCATTTTAGTGACCCACCGAAGGCGATGACTAAAGAAATAATGTCCATTCGACTTAGTTTGGTTCGATTCCCTTGCAAATCAATTATTTTCAATCAAGAGGTAGTTACCACGGTGGGCGAAATAGAACCTAGATTATGTCGTCGGATGCAGATACAAAAAGTCACCGTCAGAAATTTAATCCGCCATTGACTGGGGTCTCAGCCGAACGCCATTGACTGGGTGGGGCGATATCCACCACCCTGGTTATCTTTCGAATCAATGCTCGCAGCGAGACGCACAAGGCGGCATCCAAGAGCTCTAAATAATACGCATCTAAATCATACTCAAAATTTTCAAATCAAGGTCACACAACAGGTCACGGTCAGGTCAAAGGTCAAAATCAAGGTATTGAGTGTATGGGCCATACTTTCCATCAGCGGCGTAATTTTTGAAAATCATTGGGGCTGCACTTAGTTGTTAAGAGCCCATTTGTACCACATCTCGTCATAGGCGTAGTGTTAAATTCGCAAAATTATTGGGGTTGTAGCTACAACCACCGGCATTTGCATTAAAAGTATAACACTGCATGCTTTCCATAGAAAAACCAATCGATTGCGAACCATTACTCACCTTAAGTGCTTTCAAAGGTATAGTGCACAATACACATCCTGCATGAGTTTAAGTAAGATTGTTCGCAAAAGTCAAAATGCACATCACAATGCACTTTTGCTATACGTAAAATATCTGCGAAAGTCGGACGAAATATGCATTAAGGATTACTCTACCCGTATCATTTGAAGGGACACTGCCACTTTATGGATGGGCCGGACCGGGCATGGGCCTCAATATTATTAATTTGAATGGGTCTGGTCTGGGTCTGGGCTTGGTGCTCATGGGCTTCGGCTGGGCTGGGCTTGGGGTTTAGGCACCCATTGAAAACTATGCTGTCCCGTCGTCGCAGATACCAACAAACGCTGAACTGAATGACTGAATAGTGAATATTGACTGTGGCAGCCTGCGAGTCGCGAGACATTGACAGGAATGAGATAGACAGTTGCATAAGTGACTGGCCTGTGTTACGGTAGCACCTAACGTAAGATGATTAGTTGTGGTGTGACATCGGCAATTCGGCATGCATGAAGTCAGTGGCGTATTTAGAAATCGCCAGGGAGCCACACACTGGCGGATCCAGATTGTCTTCATTTGACACTTTTTTCTTCAAAAAGGTACAGTATTTTTTATCCATAGATTTGGGCCCGTCACTTTATTTTGATATTCAAACTTAAAAAATATACTTTTTCGGAAAAAAAAAAATCACTTTTTGGGGGCAAAAGAACACTTTTTGGGAAACAAAATCGAAGCAATTTTTAGTCTCCGAAAAACAATACAAAAACGCGATATTACGTAGCATATACACATACAAGTAATATCCACTGGCGGATCCAGCCGTCGGCTTTGGGGGGCTCTTTTTTTTGGCAAAAAGGTACCCCCATTTTTTTCTCCTCGGATCTGGGCCGTTCACGCTTTATATTTGGTATTTTAGTTATACAAATTCCATTTTTAGAGGGAAAAAACATAAAACACGATATTGCCGTAAAGCATATATGCTACCCGAAATATAGGATTACACATATAGGAAATAATAACGTTTATTCATAACTCATTAATGCAAGGGCGTTGCCGACAATTTTCGCCAGTGGGTGGTTGGCTGAAATAGACGGATAAAAAAATATGTGCGTATTTAAGCTTTTGCAGCATTTCAACATGGAATTATCCATGTTATATAATAGATACTTCTTTCTATGTTATGTATAGGAGTTTTCAGCGCCACGAAGCGGCCCGAAATTTTAAAGGTTTGCCTAATAAAACCCAGAAATATAGGCGGTTGGTTTCTGACAAGGACACATATGGATTTTCATGTTAATAATAGGTACTTTTTCTATGTTATAAAGTTATTTTAGCGGCCCGCAAAGCGGCGCGAAATTTTGTACGGGGTTTGCCGATAAAACCAGAAGATAGCGGATAAGTGGCCTCTGCAAGACACGGTGAATGAAATTAAATTTGCAAAATTCATTTATATGCGATTGCAAAACTTTGCCGCGAAGCGGCGCGAAGCGGCGCGAAAATTGTCGAGTTTTTGACTGGATTTCTACTGCAGCCAAGGGCAAATTTTTACGATAAATTGTTATCCTTTCCCCGCAAAATGTAAACTTCCCTAAGTTTTTCATCAAGATCATTGATTACAACTCAGTACAGAGAACACGTGGTGGCCGGCATACTTGTAATTTAATGCCAAAATTCCCTGTGGGGGTGGGTGCGCCCCGGATGCGCCCTGAATTCCCAGTGGTGTATGCGAACCCTTTCCAGCGTTGAAAGGGCCAAACAAAAACGGATGAAACCCACCTTAGAAGGATGGAAGGATGCAGTTGGGCATGGTATGGCATGGGCCATACCATTCTTTTGGAGCTGGATATTAAGCTAATTGAAAAATCAAGAACCAATTGGACACTAATTTGGAATAAGCCATACAAAGACTTGGAATAATTGTTTGGTCCAAGACCGTACAAGTCTTAAATAAATTGCGAGCGCGTAGTGCGGCGCAAAATTTGAGTAGTTTGGCCCTGGATCAAGGGCTGGTAAAAACGGTTTATTGGTGGCGCCGGATCAAATCTGGCCAGAAAACAAAGTGGAGCCACCGTGAAACCTCGTGACCTGAAGGGGCCATTCTGTCCTGGCTAGGGGTCCCATTCAGCATGTTTAAGGGCCCTTACTCACTCGACCAGGGCCCTTTCGTCTAGACTAGGGGCCCCTACGACCTGTCCAGGGGCAAAAGGTAAAACACTTTCTGTGCGAATGGCCTTTTCGGCCCCAGGAGCAAAACTTGAAATGGTATTTTCTGCGCCCACTTTAATCTATCAATGATCGCACCTTCTTAACAGCCCTGACCTGGACATGGATTCTCATGCAAGTCAGTCATTGTGTATAATGCGTACCATCTAAATTTATGGGTGTGCGATTAAAAGTGTGGTAAAAAAGTGTTAAAACGAAGCTATTTAGAGCACCCAGAATAATATAAGAAAGTAGCAACATAGCACAAATGCGATGGGAAACGGCACGATTTTTTTGTAACCCCATGTATTCAATATTCGGTATATTAAAATTGCGCCGCGGAGCGGCGGCAAAATTTTGCGTTTTGATTCCTGAGAGACAACTACCATTCTTTATTTATTTGTTAATATGACCTGTTTGGTTTCCATCGAAACTTGTAGTTATGGAACAGAGGCAAAGCCATTAAACATTATTACCGATCGCTTTTTTGTTATGAGGCTTGATCGTTTTGGGGGGGCCAAACAGGCCACTTTATGGCCTTTGGGGGGGGCCATGGCCCTAAATGCCCCCCCCCCTCCTGGATCCGCCAGTGGTAATAACAACGTTTACCTCATACCAACTTGCAGGGGCGTGACCGATAATTATTGAGTGGGGGTCGGCTGAAATGAACAAAAATTTACCTCTAGATTTTGTATGCGTATCTTTAAGCCTTTGCAGAATTTGTAATGTGGATTTCCATGTTAAAGTAGGTATTTCGTTTCGTCATTTAGCATCGCGAGCGATTTTTCAGATTTGTCTCAAAAAACAAGTGGGCCTTATAGAGGATGAGAGGTTAAAATGTTTTTCATTTAGCTCAGCGTTACAACGAACCGAAGGCGATGACAATGGCTTTGTTATGACGATTGCCACCGATGTGACGCTGCGAAGCGGCGTGCAAATGTGAATTTTGGGTAGCGGAAAATCACATTTTCATTTTGGAACCAGACCGTAATTGGAAGTTGAGTTCAGTCCAGCAAGTTGGACACCGCTGGAGCAGCTTTTGGGTGCCGATGTCCACGTCCTTGGGTTCGCGTCGCCTTTTCCGGAACTCGGCGGGATAGCTAGCTTAACATGTAGTCTGCTTGAAAATCAATATGTTTTGAGGAGAGTAGGCCCTGCAGGGGCCAGGGATTACCGTCAAGGAGTCTCTGCCAGACACTAATTCATTTATACATTTTGCTAGTTTGTACCTATAAGCAATTACGAAACTTGTGTCATTGCGCGGAGCGACGCTAATTTTTTTGCTGTTTTTGACTGTCGATAGCAGGATTTTGACTGCTGCAAAGACCTGTTTTTACAAAAAGTTATCGTTTCCGGAAAAATCGTTAATTTTCCCACTTTTCTCTTAAGATCATTGTTTTTCTCGTTCAGTGCAGGGAACGCGTGGGGGGATGCTTGTATTGAATGCCCACCCGATTCCTGCGGGGTAATTTGCCCCTAATGCCCCCACTAGGTCCGGCAGTGGGACCACATGCTTTAACACAATTCACAATTTATAACTCCAAGAACCATGCAGACAATACTTATAAAGCGCTTGCACTATCAGTAAAACAACTTTTTCTTGGATATCTTGAAATGTACACACAAATGGTGCCCGTGCCGAGTGGATACAACATATTCTGGAGGGCGCCTTTAGCGCCAGGGGGGGGGAATGGTCCCCATTCCCCCTTAAATATGCCACTGCATCAAGTCATAATTTTGGGTGCCGTGAGTCAGCTCCTGCCTCCGCATGCTACAGCGGAGTTGCGGCCAAACAACACACATAATCCCCTGACATGGAAATTCCGTATAGCGACTTGAAATCGATCGTTCTGGTTAGTGCAAAAAGGTTGGCACTGCCAACCTTTAATCATGATGTCGCAGGGCGTTTTCGCCGGAAGGGCTGTTAAAAAAGTCACCTTTGAACTACCGAGCAGTGTCCCTCCTGCCACTGCTAGGGAAAATCCTGGAAAGAGTAGTGTACAACAATCTTCTAAATCACGTTAAACCTGCCTTGACACATGCACAACACGGCTTCCTACCGCACCGCTCATGTGAAACAAATTTAGCCAGTCTTTTAAAAACAGCTTGGGAGTCCATATCACACAGCGGCCAAACAGATGTAATATACACGGACTACTCAGCAGCCTTTCAAAGCGTAAACCATTCATTGCTACTTCACAAACTGCACCACTCATATCACATATCAGGCACCGTTCTAAAATGGCTCTCGACCTATTTAAAAAACCGCAAACAACGAGTTGTTGTAAATGGAAAATGCTCCGACTGGACAAACGTGGTCTCCGGAACACCTGAAGGAAGCATTCTATCGCCATTACTTTTCGCTTTGTATGTTAACGACTTGCCTGACAAAATCACGACCAACTGTTTGCTATTTGCCGATGATGTTAAATTATATCACAAAATTTCAAANTGTTGAAAAACAAACTTTTCCGAATTGGACCAATCTGGTCGCAGGCATGTTGTTGCTTTGATAGTACCGGGCCACTGTAAGCACAAAGGAACATATGTTACGAAACAATAATATACCTGCGGTGGATAGCTCACGAGGAAACCCCGCTGACATAATGTGCCCCGTGACAGAACGTGCCCCGTTCTCCCTACATAAAAAGTGATTTCAGAAAAACATCAGGGAAGCCTGTCAGTCATTAAGTACCGGTTCGAACACAACACATTAAAGGGAGTGTGCCTACTCTTTTGAAATGTCAAATATATTTTTATTACGGTAAGAAACTATTGGTTTGATCATTGGTTACGATAAAATTCACGTCTGGAGCCCATTTAGTTGAATTTGTTCTTAAATTCTGTTTTGCATTTGTTTTGTTACAAAACTAATAAGCGATCGTCACTATAAACAGAGTAACAAAGATGTTATCTATAATGGCGCACCCAAAACGATAAACAAACCTATAGAGCAATGTATGGGTTTGTTTATAGATATCGAGGCTCTGTTCGGCAGCTGCTATCAGTGCCAACGAGTTGTTTTCTATTGGCCAGAGCTAACAATATATGCTAATTGCTAGCGTTGTAATTTAAGAGCAATGCTTCTAGTCGCGAAGGCTCTCTGGCGAATATCGATAATTAAGCTCCGTCGAAATGTGATTGGCGACTTTGGAATATCTCAGCAACTAAAGTGAATCTGGGGAAATTAAGTATATGGCTAAATTCAGAAAAAAGATGGTTCACAGACTAGTGTCAACAACTCCACATGACCAATGTGAGTAGGCACACTCCCTTTAAGGCGAGGGTTAATTTTCAAGCTGGCTACATGTTAAGCCTGCCGAGTTCCGAAAAAGGCGACGCGAACGATATGTCGCGAACATCGGCCCCCTAAAACACCTAAAAGACCAAACCTAACCAGAAACGCATTATAACACGGAAATCCACATTAAAAATGCTGTAAAGGCTTTAATACACGTAGACAAAACGGATTTTTTAGACGGACAATCTTTAGACGGACAAAAACGGACAATTTAGCATATTGATGAATGTACCCATGACGTTAGACTCCTTCGCTGCCTTGGCTGAACTGTATCTATATAGGGCCTTGGAATAAATGGTGAATGAATGGATGAGCTTCACACTCTGTAGCAGAGGTCAATCTTGTGTACCAAGTACCAACTTTAAGCAACCATATCATAATTATTGTATTAACTAACACGCACCCCAGTGCCCCACGCGTATTTCGGTATCCAGCATTGTAATTGCCACCGGCTATTGGTTCATAGGGTGACATAAGTCAGTCAGCAATATAGACACTGGTTCGAAATTTGGTTTGGTCATCTCCATTATTTGTTCTCCAGTATATCTTTCGTTTTTAATACATTATATATAAAAATTGTGATGAGCAAAGCAATATTTTTGACCGACATGTCTTCCAGTACTACCCGCCGGAAATTCAATGCGGGAAACCAAAATACACGCGCCCCACTGCGTTATTCAGCCAACACGCTGGGGGACATATTATGCCCCCTTATTATTTTATAAGCCAATAACCGCAACGAGACACGCAAGGCGGCAATCGAAAGCTCTCAATGAGATGCATCTAAAAGTACGCGAAGTTTTCATAAATGCAAACACCTGTCTGTTCAGGGTCAGGCCAAAGGTCAAAACTGAAGTATTTTACTTTTTTTTTTTGGGGGGGGGGCATACTTTCCATCCAAAGACCATACAAGTGTGACTATTATCGCACAAAGTGCTCCCAAAGGTATAATGCATCTACCATATAAGCAAATGTAAAAATGTAAGCAAAGATCATGGTCAATTGATCAGGTAAAAAAAGGTCACAATGCGCAAAATATCTACGAAAGTCATGCAACATATGTTTTTTGGTACATTTTACACTTTAACTATACCTACAGTATCAGCTATTAACCCGCGCTTGACCAGGGGGCAAATATTGCCCTGCCGTTTATTGCCGTTTATTCGCGATAACTCACGAACCGTTCAAGATTCAACCTGAAACTTTCATTACCTTCCTGCACATCAATTTTACATCGGTTGTAAAAATTCGGTAATGTTTCAGATTTTAGGGGGTTATATTTATATACACCGTTTTGTGACGTCACGTTTCTTGAATTTAGCGACAACATCACTTAAGTTTTAAGCAGCTGTAACATGTTTAAATTTTTAGATAAACTAAACCCCCCAAAATCGAAAGATAGCAAATTGCATGTAGTATAAAACTGCTGTCTAAATTGTTTTCAAAGTTTTGATTTTTACCCAATATTTTTATTTTTTCTTTTTTTTTTGCTTTTTGTGTCACATCCAAAACCGGAATTTATGTGAAAGAGTGGTGTTCAAGCAGCATACAAACCAGATTTCAAAAAGAATATCACCATTTTTGACTAAGTGATAGCCTTTCAAGCACAACAAACTATGCTCGAATTTAGCAATAAAATCACAAAAACTTTGAAAAGCTGTGAAAAAGGAGAAATTAAAAAGATAAACTCGAATTTAACCAAATCAGACAGAAATATAAATGTTCTAAAAAAATGAAAATTATATTGGTAAATTTTTCGATTTTTGGGGGTTGCGAAAAATATAAGAAACTAGATATTTATGTGAAAGAAAAGTGTAACAACAATATAAAGGCCAAGTTTCAAATACAGAGCACAACTTTTACTAAGAAAACCTAAGAATGGTAACAGATGACGCAAAATTTCTAAATTGTCTTTTTTGGCTTCTTTTGACGAGATAAAGGCAAATAAAGGTCAGTAATGTATTTCGAAGATCAAACCGGTCCAAAAACATGCCCTTTTTGTTAAGATTTATCAATTAAAACATTTTACCTCATTTGACCTGAATTTGACCTCAGCATGACTTCATTTAAATGTGCTCCGATGGTGCCTTGATTATCACTATCGATTTGTAAGCATAAAACAGCCCATAAAACATGTGTCGCATGACTTTCAAAAACCTGTTTCGGACAGTGACCTTTAGTGGCCTGATCTTGACCTTTACCTTTGCAAAAAAAAAAAATTGCTTATGCGGGATGTGTGTCATACCTTTGGGGGAACTTTGGGTAACCATGGTTGCAATCAAAGGCTCTGGATGGAAAGTATGGTCCATAAACTCAAATGCCTCGATTTTGACCTTTGACCTGACCTTGACCTTATATGCGATCTTGATTAAAAAATTGCGAGTATGCTTGATATGCGTCTTGATGAGAGCTTTCGAACACCGCCTTGCGCGTCTCGCTACGATCATCGGCTCCGGAGATAACGAGTGGGCAATATTTGCCCCCCCCCCGGTCAATGGCGTTCGGATAAGACCCCGGTCAAGCGCGGGTTAACAATGTGAACCCATGTAAGGTCAAAGCCAGCCGCCAGGTCATATTTGGTCACAAATTGAAATTGATTTATGTAAATAAATAGGAATGTTTCTAAACAATTGTTTTCCTCTCAGGAACACAGCAGTGGCATTTATTTGTCTGTATTTGGTCACTTAAAGCCCAAAAACGAAATTTGAAAAAAATAATCACTTGGGAGTCATAAGTCAGTAAAACAAATAAAGATAATGCTTAGAAATTTGGTATCGGTAGCGTGCATACTTGGTTATCATAGATACATTTTGTTTTTATATTTTTTATCGATGTGGAAGTTGGCAAAAAAAATGGTGAAAACCCCAAAATCAGAGATAAACATTTAGAGGAGAATGTTATTTCCTTGCTTCCGACGTTTTATATGATCTGTTTGCATCAAATCTAAATTGTCTACAATTTTCCAACTTTCATCGTTTTTCCACCAACAATGGCATGACATGACGTTATAAAAACGCCATTATCTCCCAACGTACCACATCAATGTCATTGCAATGTTGTAGGAAGACGTTTGATGGATCATAAGGTATGTAATATGCACCTACTGTGTCACGTTGATAACTATCACAGTTAACAAAACATTGTGAATCTCTGGAAGGGGGATAAATGTTGCCCCCCAGGCTGGAGTCCAGTTTTTCATTAGGTAGGTACCCACATCTTTAAGTACAAAGAAATGATTCAACGATATAGGGCTAAAAGTGACATCTAATTTGACCTAATAATAAATAAAGTTCCGTTTCCTTTGGAACGAGTTCAGCAAAAACAAAGTTAAGTAAGTCAGCTTTCTGGGGGGACGTCCCCCTCCAATTTTTTACCTGGGGGGACGCGTCCCCCCCCCCGCCTCCGACGCCCATGAACACATACATATATGTATCTGGTCCAGTATATGAAGCCTTTGTGGAGGCTGGAGTGGTTTACATTGCTCGATTTTCCCTCTCCGTCTGCACCACAGATATTTGTCATTAGCGATAGTAATGCGGTATGCCCCGTGGAGCTTGTGACATGCGTTCAGGTGATTGAAAAGAGCCAGCAATGTGATGAGGTTACCAAAGCAACCAGTGGCGGCGGAAGCGGGGGTGGGGGGACAGGTTTCCACCCAACGAAAGAGGAGAAGCATGTCCCCCCCCCCCAACAAGAAATGTTCAGCTATTAATTTTTAGAGGTTCTGCACCATACGCAAAACGACGCATGTGATGAGAATCGTATCCAGGGCAATAAGACTGAAAAATTTCGCAACCGCCGCGTGCGGCAATTTATTTCAGACTTCCAGGTCTTCAGTCTAAAATTATATTCGAAGATGGTATAGCTGATTCCAAATTGGTGTCATTAGTTCCAAAATTGGCATGACCCATACCATACCTGTCATGTCACTACATTCTCCATCCTTGTAACGTGCCTTTTCATCCATTTTGTTTGACCCTTTTAAAGGGACACTGCCTCTTTCGGATGCTATCGCAAAAATATGCTAAAATAAGTAATAAATAATATAATAATAATAATAAATAAAATAAGTAATAAAAAAAAAAATATAGGAACTAAATATATTTTGGGTTCTGCTTGTTGTGCTTAAATGACCGTAGATCCTCAATATAGAACACCTATTCAATGAACAAGTATCCAAACTAGCAGTTATACGTGCGTCTAATATGGCGGCCTTTTAGTGGCTGTGACCACTCAGTTTTTGAAAATTGCTTCATTTATTTGCTAGATTAGGAGTTTGTATAGTTTCGTTACTGGTTGTATATAACACTATGACCATGGATGTAGAATAGCCCTGGATTGGCCACGCAGACGACAAATGTGACCTGGACAAACGACATACAGGAGCAGACGGTTTTGTTTAATAGTGGTAAAAATTAGCGTCGAAACGCGGATGCTTCAGATTATTTTTCCCTCTTGAAAAGTACAGGTTGTTTGTTTTTTAACGCATATACAAATTTGGTATACTAGAATCCTTGGAGGTTAGGATCAGCTATGTGAGCGGTGCAGTTGCTGTAACCTTCATGGTTATTAATAATATGGAAAATGTGTAATGCCCATTTCAATAGGGATCCAACAATAATAAGTACCTATTTGTTCATGAACATACCTTAAGAGGTCATCTTTTTGGGGGGTTTTTTTAATCACAAATTGGTGCCATTGAGAGCAAATATTTGTGTGAAAAGAAGTTTCAATATAAGAGCTTTAGATGGAAAGTATGAACCCATCAACTAAATAATTCTATTTTTTGTTCTTTAGCCCTGGCTTGTGACTGACATGTGACCTTATCGAATATTTCTTCGTATGATTCGGATGCGTCTCATGGACAGCTTTCTATTGCCCGGCCTTGCGCTTCTCTTCTCCGCTGCGGTTGAAGTTAGATCGGAAGATAACGAGGGGACGTGTTTCGGCTTGAATGTGGTTGGCGGGAGCTCTCCTGTATGGCCGAGTAGCTGTCGCGCATTGCGGAACGGCTAGGCGGTCGCCATGGTCCTCGCTGCATCAAGGCGCCGACAGAGAGTGGCTAATCCAGGGTATTTCTCATGCCATCGCTATCCTTATATTATCATGAAAAAATGAGTCATTTATTCACCTCCCAAAAATAACAAATAATAAAACAGCTGAATATTACATCCAAAGTTCATGTGCGTTTTCACACGTCCGTACCCCTGTGCTTAATTTAGTGTCGCCGAATTTTTTCAGGGACATGTTCAGCGTGAACGAAATTTGAAAGACCTGCGCCAGATATGGCGCAGGCGCGCTGTGTAGTGATGAGAATAGTGATGGGAAAACACTATGTGTACTCGCTTTTAACTTGTAAAAACTTACAACATTGAATGAGGGAATAATTATATTTCATTCTTAAATTTAAACTAAATCATTGTCATACCATAACAAAAGCCTAATAAATTGAATACAAGGTGATTATTCCCCTGTAAAGAGCCCATGATACCGCACTTCCTGCGGTCTCGTCGACTTCGATTGATGTTGTTTATATCCCGGCGGGCCTCCAGGGAAGGGGGGGGGGGCGACCGACTCCACCGCCCCTTTGGCTACGTGCGTTGAAATCTCCGTAGCATCCTTGGCTCCTGAATGGCATACCCTTTCCGCTTCAATGTGACGCGGTGGCGCAAGGTTCTATGCAAAGATGAATGAATGCGCTATTTGCCAGTGTAGTTATCTCGATACCAGCGATCCGTCACGCAGTCGGACGCCGAAACCTACAGCACAGCCATAGCGAGTCTCAGCCAGAGTGCAACAATCTTACGCACGTGGCCCACGTGGCAAAGGTGACCGATTTTCACTTTATGTGACCTGTTGTGACTTACTTGTACTTGAAAATCATCAACTTATTAGTTGTTATAAAATAATATAGAAATGTTTAGCTTATTGGGGAAAATCTGTAAATATTTAGTGATTTGTTAACAATTCTGGTGCTTTTTAAATCTTTTCAGATTCTAAAGTCACGTGAAGTTTTTTATTTACCACTCCAAAAATATTCCAAAGACAGCGGCTGAGCGCTGCAGAATCTTACGCCAAGTGGGTGACTCTATTCTTCACAATTGGCGATTGGTGAAACAAAGTGCGGCGCACTTTGTTGTGATCCCGCCCCCCATTGCGTGAAGGTTACCTGTCAGGCTTCAAGCGACATGCACATTTTCCTCATCGGTGGGCGTTCCCGACGAGCTGCCAGAAAATATCTTCATGCTCTGAAAGTCGTGGGGAGCCGGCATGTTTTGTTTATAAACGCAAGAATCTGTGTGTTGAAGACTGAAGTGTGGCTGGTTGAATGTTTGATTTTTGCATGGCTTTAACCTTAAATTTTGTGTTGATAATCATTACGATGAGTTCCCGGAGAAATAGTAAATTTGCGATATTGTGATCTTGAACTCTTTCTCCTATAAATCTCAATTTTTGTTGTGACTCATTTTTGTGCGTTTTGTGTTTTCGTGACCATCGTTGACCACTTTTTTGCACCTTTCTGGTCTCAGCCGAAGCATAGCACCCGCAACGGAGGAATGACGAATTATCGCTATACTAGAGGTTTTACTCCAGAGTGCACGATTTCGTAAACAAATCCCAAATTGCTTGCTGTTGGACGTTGGTGCTTATTTGAGAATATAAAACACGCATCATCAACAAAGGAACAAATATAATTAAACAAGGAGCATCAACAAGGGAAGAAACTACAGGACACCAGGAACGTAGGAACGTCACCAAAAGTGACGTTCATCGACGTCTTGAGAGAAACCCAACCCCTATAGAAGATTTCTTTGCAAATTTGGGTTCTCCTCGTCTTGGCGAACCTTTTGCCATTAACAACTTTTCTCACCAAATCAAATACAAGAACAGATTTTTAGCAACAACAAATGACCGAAAAATGAGGGGGGCCATGACCCCCTGTTCCTACGCCTATGCGGGACACAGTCATTTACGATGATTCGTATGCAGCAGATATTAGCATAACTATGCAAGCAATAAAGGAGCATTCCACCTACTTCTTTCCAATCTCTCGCCCCATGTGGACGATACACAAACAACGGACGACACGATTGTGACGCTTTATTGCGTGACCTTCTGAGAATGTAATGTGCATAACGTCATGTGAGCATTGGCGCTGGCCACCGCCCGCACGCTCAACAAAACAGAGGTGGGGGCGTGGGGGACTGGCTGGCGCGACCGTTACGACCCGAAGTCGGATCTAGTGACGTCATCAGATGATGTCACAGCTCTGGAGCCATATGATGACACCGTGGGACACTGGCCTCGGTCGAGATTCCTCTCTACGTCTCTCCATCCTCCGCCGTTTCTCTCCCCGACTGATCGACCAGACGTCAACCTAACGCCGATCTGACGTCGACCAGACGTCAACCTGACGTCGACCAGACGTCAACCAGACGTCAACCTAACGTCGACCTAACGCCGACCTGACGCCGACCTGACGCCGACCTGACGACGATCTGACGTCGACCTGACGCCGACCTGACGCCGACCTGACGCCGACCTGACGCCGACCTGATGCCGACCTGACGCCGACCTGATGTCAACCTGACGCTCCGTCGCTGTCCGGGTGCCCTCCCGGGTGAATGGGAGGGCCTCCCGAATGAAGTGGAGGGCCTCCCGGCGGCTTCCCGGATGAAGGGGAGGCGGCACGTCAACACTTGGTGATCTGGTAGAACACCCAGGTCTCCATGAAGGACGGCACGTACGCGCTGGAGCTGGTGCGACTCGTCTTGGCCGGCAGACCGTCGACGATCTTCTCGAACTCCTGGAGCGCCTCGGGGCAGTTGACGCCCATCACCTGGAGACAGAGAGGCAGAGTGGAGGGGTCAGCAACACTCACCCGGGTCCCAGCCACGCATCGACTGTTAGTGCCGTTACTGGGGTGGGTTGAAGTGATTCTGCTAGGACATCGGGGGACCTTCTGGAAGACCGGGAAAATATTATTATTAATATTTCGTTGTCCCTACCAACCAGAGGGGAGAGGGCGTTACGATGGGAATCCTCAACAAAATATACAGTCGCACAAATATATGGCTGTACGTTATCCGAACGGAATGCTGAATTGGAGAAACTTGATTATCTATCGGGCTAGCATTTTAGAAGCATTGTTCAAAGCACCGAACAAAAGTTCCCAACTTTAGATGATTCCACTCCACCAATCCCCACGTAACTACGCCATGTTTGTAAAGGTTATGCAGGTTATTAGGTTATAAAGGTTATTAGATCGCCGATTCACCAGCTACAATAGGAGACGACAAAGATCACTGACAAAATATGAAAGTGTATCTCATTTCCTAGCGACCGGTGCTCAATTCATGCAAACAAATTTCACCCCGTAGAATTACGAACGCATTGAATATGCTGGCAAAAGGAGGGTGCAAAATCAACAAGGGATCTAGAATGCATATGCAGATGGTGTACGCTGGCTTCATGAAGTTATTTCTGATATGAACAAACCATATTAAGCCGAAAATATATAATATAATTAAGATGCTACAGGGTGCATGCGTGCTTTCAATCATGTTCGAATCAGCGGAATGAGGAACATCGAGTAATGAATGCTGGCTGATAGCCATTCAGACAGTACGAGAACATCCGCCACCGTCCACCAGCCAATAAGCAGACGCGGACACTAACTACGTTTCAAGTCCAATAACCACTGCGTACCACCAGCTATTGACAGGTGAGTAGCGTCTCAGAGCTCATCTGATGACGTCATCAGTTCGATCCAGCTCTCAAGTTTGTTCCTGATAAGGAACTGGCATTGGAATGAAACAAATTGACACAATACAATATTATATGTATACAAACAAAGATGGAGCAAAATCAAACACAAATTGTGAAAATTAGTAAAACGTTAGTGTTTTAATGTTAGTGTAATGGTGGCTAATCATATTTGAGATAGAATGTTCTTGAACCACAGGGATTCTTAAAAAAGCCAAAGAAGCGCACTATGGTGGAAAACAAATGTCGTTGATTTGCTTCCAATAACACCTCTACGCAGATTTAGGCGACAAAAGCGCAGAGCGAGGTTCTTAACAGGAATTACAGGGGCGTCAGCAGTCGCGTTCTTTTCAGTCCCGGGTATTCTCCGTCCTCATTCCATTACGCCTCATCAGGGCACTCTCGCGTCGGCTAGGCATTCACAGAATCACTGCTGACTTCGCCAACCGGCAGCAGAACGACGCGTGACATCTCACGTCCTCAGAGCCTTCAGACGGAAAGCTGTCCGTGGAAAGACTCGAGACGTTTCGCCGAGGTCGGCACTTTTATTTATTTATTTAGAACATATGAGCAACAGGTCTTAGTGCATGCTTACGCAGTCTAAGTGCATTCGCTGCGCAGGATACTGCTAATTGACGGTTAATGCCAGCGCCAACAGTGTTCCTGCTCCCAGACGATGGGTACAGCACAGATGCCTGATCTCCCTCGGGTATGTTGCAATACGGCGGCTGGAGGGTTCTCATCATACTCATTTAACTCAACAATGGCATGTTCTAACAGAGTGTTCTGGAAAGCCCCGCTACAACAGCACCACCTTTTACGTTTTTTCAGTCAGAGCTTGACCTATACACTTCGACAAGTGGCGGAGGTGGGCGATTATAAAATATATATTTGTGAGATTCATACAGCTGTGCGCCACCGCCAGCGAAGAACTGATTTTCTGAAGGTCGTGTACCGCTCTTGGCCGTGGAAGGTTTGTAGGATAGAAGTAGTCGCACAATACTTTGGTTGTGGAGAGTAATGCAACGCGAAGGGCTTGTTCGCTACAGCTTCGTCGCGTAAATTGGGACCGTAGCGGTTTTTGTCGCGTATATCTTTGACCCTAAAACTCATGTCGTGGAAGTTTTACCGACACAAATTATGCCGGTAGCAGTTTCGGCACGATAGCTATCCATCCAAAATCTACATGAGACAGCCAAGAGATGCCTTCCCGACACCATCTGACGTCGGCCGAGTTTGCTGGATATGACTCAAATATGACTATCGCTGGATTTCAACGGTGATATTCCGGCGGCGACTCGCGCGGAGCTGAGGGCCGACTCAAGCACCGGCCGACGCTCCAGGGCGACGCTCCGGGGCGACGCTCCGGGGCGACGCTCCAGGGCGACGCTCCGGGGCGACGCTCCAGGGCGACGCTCCAGGGGACGCTCCAGGGCGACGCTCCGGGGCGACGCTCCGGGGGGACGCTCCGGGGGGACGCTCCAGGGGGACGCTCCAGGGGACGCTCCAGGGCGACGCTCCGGGGCGACGCTCCGGGTGCGGACGCCTCCCAGGGCGACGCTCCGGGGCGGAACGCTCCAGGAGCGAAGCGCTTCCAGGGCGACGCTCCAGACGACGCTCCAAGGAGACGACGGCTCCAGGGGCGACGCTCCAGGCGACGCTCCAGGGCCGCGCTCCAGGGCGACCTCCGGGCGACGCTCCGGGCGAACGCTCGCAGGGCGACGCTCCAGGGCGACGCTCCATGGGCGAACGCTTCCAAGGGCGACCTCAGGGCGACGCTCCGGGGCGAACGCCTCCGGGGGACAGCTCCAGGGGCGACGCTCCAGGGCGTACGCTTCCAGGGCGACGCCTCCAGGGCCGACGCCAAGGGCGACCTCCAGGGGGGACGCTCCAGGGCGAACGCTCCAGGGCGACAGCTCGCAGGCGCGACGCTCACAGGGCGACGCTCCAGGCGACCCCAGGGCGACGCTCCGGGGCGAACGCTCCAGGGGCGACCCTCCAGGGCGACCCTCCAAGGCAACCGCTCCGGCGACCCTCCAGGGCGACGCTCCCAGGGCGAAACGACTTCCAAGGGCGACGCTCCCGGGGCGACACTTTGCCTCCAGGGCGACGCACCAGGCGACGCTCCAGGGGGGGAGTCTCTCTATGGGGCCGAACCCTCCAGGCGACGCTCCAGGGCGACGCATCCCGGGCGACGCTCCAGGGCGACGCTCCAGGGCGACGCTCCAGGGTGACGCTCCAGAGCGACGCTCCAGGGTGATGCTCCAGGGCGACGCTCCAGGGCGACGCTCCAGGGTGACGCTCCAGGGCGACGCTCCAGGGTGACGCTCCAGGGTGACGCTCCAGGGTGACGCTCCAGGGTGACGCTCCAGGGCGACGCTCCAGGGTGACGCTCCAGGGTGACGCTCCAGGGTGACGCTCCAGGGCGACGCTCCAGGGCGACGCTCCAGGGCGACCAGGGCGACGCTCCAGGGCGACCCTCCAGGGCGACCCTCCAGAGGCGACGCTCCAGGGCGACCCTCCAGGGCGACGCTCCAGGGCGACGCTCCATGGTGACGCTCCAGAGCGACGCTCCGGGGCGACGTTCCGACGATGTGATAGTGGGCACTATATATAGTGATTCGTTTGCCTGGTAACTCTGAGCTCTAATACAGGGTGTCGAGCAGTCTGGCTTCATGAAAGCCCTGTGATGCAGGCTGGATAAGACCCTACCTTTCTACGTTGTAAGCTTTTTATGTTGTGTGTTTTCAGAAAACAAGCGCAGCTGTAACAAAGTTAGTAGTTATGACATAGCCGTGATTTACTTTACCTTATTTGGTATTAAAACTGCCAAGCGGGCTGGTCACGTGAATTCTCAGTGTGATTGGTCAATCATGACGTCATATGACCTTGGCCGGCGGCCAGCGGGCCGGCGTCTGTAGCGATGCGCCGCGGAGCGGCACGGGGGTCCGGGAGTCTGGCTGAGACGTTGAAGGAAGGCGGTCATGTGACTCGGCCGGCCGTGTGCGGGTGTGTGGCTGTATGGAGAGCATGGAGGAACTTTGAGAGAATGTGGTGTAAAAGAAGAGAGAGTGGAGAGTAACTGAGTGACAATCAATATAGCATGAAAGGAATAAACTCTCTAACTGGGGACCGGACTGAGACCGAAAGACCGAACTGATCGACAACCGAACACAACTTCATTACAGCAGCTACCTAGGGATACAAGCTGGAATTACATCAATTCACCACATTGTTGAGATATTTAGAGACGGTTGATGCTGATGCACCATTATTAAAAATTATATAATTCATCATATTGTGTTTTTTATGCCTGTCACTAGGGTACTAGTAGGTACCCAAGGCATTTAATACTTTTGAACTTTGCACTTCATATGCGTAATCACCATCAGCAATTGTGTAGAATGGTATGTGAGGAGATTATTAACAAATGTTCCTGATAAGCGACTAAACCAATAACTAAAGAGGAGAGATACAATGATTTGAACTCCCTAATCGTGGTTTCTTTCAACACTATGAATGACTGGTGTCATACAAACATGCCGTGACGAAAAACAAGAAAAACAACAAGAAAGAAAAACATGACGAAGCGTGAGCGTGACACCTAGTCTTATGACTCGCTGCACTCGTTAATGAGAGATTGTGTTGCGCTTTGTGCTGTGTGCTCTGTGATGTGTACATGATGTATGAGTGTTGCGTCACCCAAGCCCAAATATTGTAACGTGTTTTTGACTCGAGTCATGCAACAGCCGTTGCGTGCAGCGGATATGCCTCACGAAGTGTAATAAATAAATACATAAATGACGGTATAAAATTAACTAAAAAAACAATATCGGGTTAACCCGCGCCCCACTGGGCCTCATTGTCATTTGTAATTTATTGAGGAACCATCCATATCGTGGCTATTACGATTCCTTTACATGCATGTGGTGAAAACATATGTGGTACACGACACAATTAAAAACAGTTTACATGGGCATCGATAGAACATAGCTTCTCGGGATTTTCCACGCCCTAATAGGGGGGGGGGGACACTGAACAGTGAACAGCACCATCTAACTCGGCTCCTATTGGACGTAGAAAAAACCCAAAACACTGTTCGAAGCGTCGTCAAAAATCATTTTGAAACTATTCAAGATTTTTGGTCTTGCTCAGGTCGAAACTGAGGTCACCGAAGGTCAACAAAGGTCAAATTTTCCAGTTTTAGGACTATGCTCCAGAAAACCCCATATATCTCGGAAACTTTGCTAGCCAGGAGCAAATAAAAAATCGAAAACCTTTGCAGTTTGTAATCGACAACATGTCCTCAAATTTGAGCTCAGGTCAATAGTTAAGGCTCTAGAGGTCCTAAAACCTTTTTTTTGCAAATAACTTTTTACCTAATAAAGATAACGCAATACTGTTAACAACGCCACCCTGTTTGTTTTGTCAAGGTGCTTTGAAATATATTCATGTTGATCATGTTAGATCAACTTAAAATTAACCTCAGGACAAGGTCAAGCGGTGACCTAAGAAGATCATGTTGCATATTAAGAGACGTGTCTCAACGACACAAACACATTGGTTCAATTTTCACTTCTCTATATTCAGTATGTCGAGAGTAATTTACAAAAAAGTGTTGGTGACCTCGGATGTCCTAAGATATGGGTCATCAGGTTTTGTTCAGTCACCGTATGGGTGACTGAACAAATCCTGCATTTGGATCATCAAGAATATCCCATGATAACATTATCCAGAAGGATTGGATTGGTATCCTCGAAATAGGCATTTTTTAATATTTCTCCATTGACTTATAATGGGCAGGTCAAGAAATTGGCCTGACCTCAGGTCACCGATGTCAAAATTCCGAGATAAACATTTTGTAGATACTGATGGCCTCATGCAATCCTAAAAGTTTTATATCGATCTCTCAGAAGCTGAGGCCATGGCACGACCGCAAACTTGTTTGGAGGTGGGGTCACTTGACCGGACCTGATCCGACACGAAACTAAAAAAACAACAACAAGAAAAGAAAAGAAAAAATGTGTGAAAAGGAGCAATGATAAGATTAGTTAAGGATCAATGATAAGATAAGCGCCGCCGTTTTTTCCTTTTCTAGTAATCTCGATAAAACCGCATGGGTGTTCAACCCCCTAGTGGGGCGCGGGTTAAACCTTGCCCTACGGAGCGGGGAGGGGTTCTAAAACGACCCCCCTTGAGGTTTTTATCGATAACTTTTTACACATGTGGCCAATCTTGCTGACATTTTTAGTAACTGAGTTAACAGCAATTTTACGTATGCTGTCAAAATTACATCGAAATTTGTCAAGTAGATTGGGAGATGACGTTTTAGTGACGTCACGTAGGAGAAAAACGATAAATGTTGAAAAATCGTAGAAAATAGTTTTGCAATAAATTGCGAACAGAAAAACGGCAAAGATAGAAAATTACATTCCCTTTCAAAGCGCAATCTTGGCCTTCGATTTTTGTATCCCCAAAAGTTCAAAAAACGTTTCTTTAAACACTACAAGATCCAAATTTTTAAAGTTGTTAGGAAACGGAGTATATGTGGGAGAACTAAGCATAGACGATCCTCAAACCAAATTTTAAAGCAATATCTCTATTTTTGACTGAGTGATGGCTTCCTAACTCCTAAGTGTAAGAAACTTATGACGTCATTTTTTAATTCTCGTTTTCGACTTTTCTACCAGATACGAACAAAAAATATATTTTTTGTATTTCTGAGACAAAACTGGTCTAGGAACATGCCTTTTTAATTTACAATGATCAAATTCTAATTTTGAGGTTTTCTGACAGCAAAATCGCCATTCTGGACGTGGTCGAGTCGCGGTCATTCACTTGACCTGGAAGGTCACCCGTTGACCTGAAACCTAGAAATTACATACCGTTAGACTCCTCACGTGACAGGCAACATGTTGGTTCTTACCGCGTTGCTCTATGTTGCTTGGTTTGAAAGTTAACAGGGGGGCTATCAACCCCCTCCGTACGATGAAGGTGAGAAAAGCTCCCGTATGGCGAGCGTTAATAGCATTATTACTGTCTAGGAAGCCGCATTGATGTCAGCGCATGCATCAGACAACAAAACTATTAAACTAAAAATAAATAAGAGACAAAAGTATCTCTTCCCAAGCTTTTGATGATCAAAAAAGAAAGCTCAACACAACAAAACAGAAGAAAACGCCTCCACATCCTGCGGCACTCATTTTTCCAGCTGGGTTGACTGGAATAATGGTGAGGATCGCGCGACTGTGTCTGTCCACTCCAGCTTACCGAGAGCGGTGCCATGCAGGCCTGATCGGACACATAGAACCCCGGCCATCGCTACGCGGCGCTGCGGAGTGCAGTCAAGCTGAATCGGGGGGGGGGGGGGGCCACGTGCATGGTCTGCGTGGAGCATAGTGACCATCAGGCGACCGACAGCAGGTCGGGCGTGCCTCAGGGCGCCGTGAAGCCGGGCAGAGCAGAGAGGGTAGAGCTGCAGCAGAGAGAGGGGCAGAGCTGCGGGAGGGAGGGTAGAGCTGCAGCAGAGAGGGGCAGAG